>PVJD01008593.1:0-71023 GCA_004026545.1 Mormoops blainvillei
TTTATGTATAGAAAAGCTGTACATTTAAAAATATTTATTAGCAGTCATCTTAGTATATTTTTATTATTTATAGCAGTTTTTTTCAGTGGTCTGTCTTGTTCTTTTTTACTCCATGGGACCAATCTTATCATCTGCAATTTTAATTGATAAATTGGCCTCCTTTTATAACTTCTATTTTCAAAATTCGCATTGACTTGTATTTCTAGAGGAGTGTTTTTTATATATATGTATATACATACACACACATGTACATGCATAAAATCATGTTCAGAAATATTCACCTATTCCTACTAAAAAAGAGTTAAAATTAGAGATATATGTTTACCAAATGCCTTTTAGACATTTTTAACATTTATGGAGCTGTTCATATGATTTTCCATTTCTTTTTAAGTATTACTTTGTTCAATTATATTAATAACTCTCCTAATATGGAACCTATGTTTCTGGAATATAGCCTTACTCACTTGTAGTGTTTTCATTTTTTAACATAATACTGTGTGAGTCTATTTGTTCTTATTAATTCATGAAATTTGCACCAATATTTACAAATAAAATTTTTGAAAGTAGTTTTTCTCTTTTTTGTGTGCTTTGTCGGTGTTGTGCTGGCTTCATAGAATAATTTGGAGTCTTTCCTTAGCTATGATTTGGTACAATTGGTACAGTTTAAATAACATTAGAATTATCTCTTTCTTGAATGTTTGATAGAAATTAAAACCTGTCAAAACCTGGGTATTCTTGGAGGGGAGTTTTATGAAAACTTAGTTTCTTCCACATTTATTGGTCTGTTAGGTTTTTGTAGTTCTTCTGGGGCCAAACTGATGATCTTTTCTCAGAAAACTATCAGTTTCAGCTGGTTTTAAGAATTTGCATGGGGTCAAGTACAGTATCGTCTAAGAATTCTATTTTCCCTGTATGGGTGACTATTTCCCATTTTGATGTTCAATGTTATATATTTGGCTATTAGATTATGTAGACTTAAAAAATCATCAAATGACCCATGATTTTTTTTCCCCTAGGAGCCTATTTATCATGTTCACAGCCCAAAAATAGGGGAGCTGGGATCAGGGGCAAGGATAAGGAAGGTAGCAAGGAAGGGGCAGCTTGACAAACACAAGTCATTCATCAAACATTAAAAAGTGCAAAGAGCCTGCTCATATATTCCCCAGCCTCGAACCCCTACATCTTCTGTCCCAACACCCCCACGCCCAGTTAAACCTCCAGCTGCCACCTAGCCTTCCATGCCGGCTGTCCCCACCTTTGCAACCTTTGCTGACTTCCCAGGGAAAGGTCGGCGGCTTTCCTCTGACATCCCTGATTACGTTTTTGTTTAATTTTGAAATAATTTCAACATAAAACAGTTAAGAGTTCAGGGTCTGGCAGAAGTAGCACCTGCTTGAGTGTGGTTGGTAAGGTAATAATATGGGTGTTATAATTTATAGTTTTAATTTAACCATTTCACCTAAAATGTCATATGGTGTGCTTGAGTATGATATTATTATGTTACAGAATTACATGCTTATGATTTTGTAATAAAAAGGCACGTTATTTGTGTTGGACCCTGTATAAAACTAGCAGAATTGACAAATGGTAACATCCTGTCATTTGTGCCTCAGATCTTTGTTAAAAGAAGTGTTACAAATTAGAAGGCCTTCCTTTTCCCCTTTGGCTCAGTTCCCTCTCTCCCTCCCTGAGGACCACTACATGCATAAACTCGGTAGGTACAGCAACGTTGCAACATGTTCGTACCCATAAGTCATAGATAGTATTGTTTTGTGATTGTTAATAACATTAAATTTTCCCTAATGGTATCATTCTGCATTTCTCTTTTTTTGCAACATTGTTTTTCAGGTTTATTCATGCTACTACGGGATATGTGTATACATGTATATACCATCTTTATTGAGGTATAATTGACAAAACAGGAAATCCCCCAATTATATATATTTTAACTGCCACGTAGCATCGCACGTTTAGTTGTCTACTCCATTACGGTAGATGCTGAAGGTACTGAGGTTGAGCCCTTTTTTCTGTATTTCAAACATCGCTGCCCTAGATATCCTCGGGACTGTCTCCTTATGCACATGTAGGAGTTTCTCTAGGTAACTGTACACCTAGATTTGAAACTGTTGGTCATAAAGTATGTACATTTTCAGCTTTAATTGCTATTGCCAAAATGTCCCCTGGTGCTTCATACTGCCGTTATTGCAGCATTTCTGAGGCTGTTATCATTATCTGTTGACTTGCCCACCTGCCCCTTCCCTATGAATTACCCAAGGGCATGTGTGTGATTGGCACTCAATGAACACTTGATAAATGAAAGGATGAGCTCACTGTCTAGCAGAAGAGACAGACTCAAATGGGACAAGCGCATCAAAGGCTATGAGACCTCCTCTGGCCAGCATCCAGGGAAGGCTTCGTGAAGGAGGTGGCATTCGACTTGGGTTTTGAAGGGCAGGGAGACTCTGAACAGATGAGGATGCAGATAAAGACAAGGACTGGGCTGGGAAGGGGAGGTTGATTAGTTTGGGCATGTCGATTTGCCAGAGCAGTGGTTCTTAGCTGAGCTGGGAGAGGGTGAGGTAGAAAAGCCAGGCGTGTATATTTTGTAAAAACTTTAAGGTGATTTGATGCATCCGCTGTCCACCCTGGAAGAGCCTCTGAGCCAGAGCAGAGTGCAAGGGAAGGGCTAAGGAAAAAGGAGGACAGGCTGGGAAAGATAGCTTGGGCTTAATCCCAGACGAGTCTTCAACGGCTGGCTCTGGGGAGCTAGTGAGGAGTGACTGGGTCAGAGCCGGCTCAAAGATGATTCATCCGCTAAGCAGGCAGACAGAAGAGATACCAGCTGCTGGAATAAGGCCTAGACCGAGAGCCTGCTCCTCTCAATCTCTTTCCCTCCTCTGTCTTGGGAAAAGAACTGAGCTGTCTGGCCTGGGTTTCCTCCCCAGACCCACAAGAGAGCCCTGGGACCTGGGTCCTTCTGCTCCTCCACTTTGCAGCTCCGTGAGCCTGGGGCCAGGGGCTTGGACATTGCTTCCTGTCGCTTCCCCTGCACATTGCTCCCCGCAAGGAGCCCCCTCCGTGGAGCGTGGGGCCAGGGTCTGGCTGCACCGCATTTCCTCCCCCTGCCTCGGCCCAGGCTCAGCCCCCATAAACACACCTTCTACGTGTCCCAGGGTGTGGGGTGGGGGTGGGACGAATCCTATCCTTCCCTTCCCCACTGTCCTTCAACAGAACCCAGCTCTGGGCACCCTGCCCAGAGTGGAGGGGAAGGGGAGAAATGCACGACCTTCACTTCTAAGTCCTTTTGTCTTAAGCAACTTCAGCAAAACCACCAGCAATGCAATAGCAGGTGAGCTGAGGATGTGTCAGCTGGGTCCTGGGGGGGAGGAACACGCCACTGGAATCGGACTGCCCGGGGCCAGCGTGGGTTCTGCCACTTTCATGCATGTGTGTGGCTGTGGCTGTTACTACATCTCTGAGCCTCAGCTTTCTCATCTATCAAGTGGGTTACTTACACCCGCTCTGTCCCCCGAGGGGGGTGCAGAGGGTTAAAAAGTAGGGATAAGGAATGTAAGGTGGCTGAGTGGCACCAGGACTGAGGTCAATGACACTGTTCGGGCTGTTGTTCTTCCGGTGCCTGAGTGGGTATCCCCAGAGTATGGCCCAGCTTACAGGCCTGGGCACACTAAGTCCCAGCCCAGGAGGGATCCCAAGCCAGCCACACTTGTGTGCTGCACCCCCATGCTTGCGGACCCCTCACCCCAAACTCTCTCTGGCTCTGAGAAGGCATCCCCTTCTGCCAGGTCTTCAGGGACCTGACGTTCTTTTGAAGGGAATAGCCCAGTTCAAACAGTGCCTGGAGCAATCTACATTGTCGGTCAGCCATGAACAGCACAGAGACCCCTGGACAGCCCACACTGAGCAGGTAAATGGGCGAGCAAATAGAAAGAAGGGGGTTCCTAGTCGCGAAGCACATGCTGGGCACCTTCCTGCTTCCTCCCATTCATCCTCCGGCTGGCCCTCCGCTGGGGATTATTTCACCATGTTGTGCACAGGAGACTCTTAGAGGAGGCGTGAGCAGGTACTGAAGCAGGTGGGAACCCAGCTCCCCAGTGCCTCCCAGGCAGTTTGTCTGTGTGTGTCTTGTCCTCTCTGCTCCTATGAACCCCCCAAAAGCAGAGATGGTTTCTCCGCAGAGCCCAGGGTGTGTCCAGTTGTCCTCTGTGGCATTTCCAGCCAATGGACAAATCACTGCCACTTAAGATGCCCAAAGTGATGAAGCCTCCACATCAAAATCCCAGCACAGCCATATCCCAGGCCACCTGGCCATATGTCTATCTCCAAAGGCCTCAGGATGCCTTGCTCTTTGCCAAGACCCCATGGCCTGAGGCCAGTGTCTCTCTGATTGGACACAATTGTGAGGAGACTCAGCCGGACTGGGGAGAAGTCTCCTATCCCCAGGGCTACCTTCCTTGGTGAGACCACGCAGTGACAGGGAGGGAAGGCTTGGTTTCCCACTGGAAGCTGGCCTGGCCCCTCTGCCTCTGATCCTCTGAGAGTGACAGAGGCCCTGACTTGGCATGAACAAGGGTCTATAGGCATAAGGAGGAGCTGTATCTCGGCCACCCCCAACCCAGCTCCTGTGATCTCATCTTGAGGGTGCTTGTGCAAAACAGCAGAGTGGAAGGGTGGAAAAGCAGAAGGTGGGAGCCCAGGACACTTGGATCCTGGTTTTCGAAGTGGGTCCAGGCTTTATTCCCTTTTGGAACATTACTAATCACCAGCAGGAGGCAAGAGGTGACAAGGAGGCATCCCCTCCCTTCTTGCCCCGCCTCTGCATGTTTCAGTACCAGCCCCAGGGGTGCCGGGAACTAACATGGCAGCTCAGGCGCCTACCCTGCCCTAGAAACACAGGATGCAAAGTTCTGGCCACAGGTGCTCTCCTAAAGAGCCACCCTCGGCAGGCCCAGAGCTGCACACATTCTCATCGCAGTGGTCCCTCTGTGGCCCTATTTTGCATGAGTTGCACCAGCCAACTCATGAGCAAGAACAGGAGTCTGGCTGACACCACTCATGCTGATGTACAAGCTGCAAAAACCACTGTTCTCCCAGAACAGGGAAGAGGCACGAGTGCCGGGCCCACCGTAGGCAAACAGTGCACTAAAAGCTGCTGATCTCACTTGAAGTTGAGCACTTCCCCTAAGCACTTTGGCTACAGCCTTTCCCAGAGCGAGCCTGCCCAAGGCCCTGAACGCCCCGTGGACTCCCCCCACCCTGAACAATCTGTGCGAAGAGCTCCCAGCACTTTATGCCCATTATCTCTCTGATTCTTCGCCCACTGCTTTTCAGGAAGAACCACAGAAGCGAGTCCATGGGATTCAAGAATCAGTGGGGAGGATATAGGACTATAGGATGGTCCACTGTGCTGCCAGTCACCAGCATGTTATGGAAAGCCTATGAAATATCACAGGCAGTGAGGAAGAAGGGAAGGAAGTCCTCAGGGCCAAAACTCAACTTGAAGTGGGTTGGGGAGGGTAAGCCTGCCCTCCAAGCCTAAAAGGGCACCCTAGACTGGCCATGGGGGTAGAGGGAACAGCCATGATTCCCCTGTGGAGGCCGGGAACAGATGGCTTCACTTAAGACCCAAGTCCAGGAATAACATTTCCCGTCTATAATAAACACTTGACATGTTTCCAAAGCCCTCCCATCCATCTGGGGAAGGTGTTTGCCTGCCCAGCTGTCAGGTGGAAAAACTGAGGGCAGGCTGCCAGCCTATAGGGCCTCTGGTCCAAAATTAGGTGCTATGTTCTGCAAGGGGCTCTCTTCCCACGACGGGAGCCTCTCCAAGGCCTGCCTCTGCCTCTACCAGCGGGGGTGGGGTGGGGGGTGTGCACACCAAACTTTCCCAGAACTGTGAGGCAGTGGCCTTCCTCCTGGAGAAGAGCTAATGGCACACCAGCGGAGGAGCCCAACACACGGTGGGTCCTCTCCCCTCTCTGGCATTGCACTGTCACCCTATGGGCAGCCAGGTCTGATCTGCTTTACTGGGAAGCCATCCCCTCCCACAGGTCACTGCAGTGATTAATGGGGGTCGTCAGGCAGCCAGGGCATGCTGTGATCGCCAGGAGCTGCTTCAGGGCCTCTGTGCTTGCAGGGTGTGTCTGAGAGTGGCGACTCATGTGCCAGACACTCAGAGTAACGGGCTGGGCAGAACCTCCCATCCTGCGACACTGTCAGCGAGGTAGCTTAAGTTCTTCTGCCATGGGCCCTTCCTGGCTGTGGTCACAGCTGCTGGCACCCAGCAGGAGGGATAGCTGCTCTTAGCTCTGAGAAGCCCAGAGGCATCATGTGTCCCCTGAAGGGGCACAATGAGAAGGTGACCAAGTAACTTTGGTCCCCTGAAAGTTGCTTCTTTCCCAAATAACTTGAAAACATACCTTAGCAGGGGTGTCCAACCTTTTGGCATCTCTGCACCACACTGGAAGAAGCAGAGTTGTCTTGGGCCACACATTAAATACATTGTGACACGTAATCACAAAAAGGCCTCATAGCAGTTTAAATAAATTTATGATTTTGTGTTGGGCCACATTCACAGCCATCCTCATCTGCGTGTGGCCCATGGGCCGCAGGTTGGACACCCCTGCAAAATGCTGGAGCATTCACTGACACCCTGTCCACCCATGGGAAGTGCTCTGAGCCTCCCCTTACGAATGCTGGGGACTGTGCGGGGTGAAGAAGAGAGTTTGTCCAGTCTGCCCTGTGGTGGGCCTGTGTGTTGGTGAGAGACCTGGAGCAACTCACTGCATGCTCTGTGCCTCAGTTTCCTCAAGCACACAGGGGTGCTGCCTGGCTTCGGCTCTAAAATGTCAGTCTTGCCCTGCCTCAGTGTTCTTCCCAAGAAAGGCCTCTGCCCCGTGGAAAAGGGGGACAAGGTGAATTCAGGAAAAGTTCACCTCCAAGGGCAACAGATCCGATGTCATCCATTTCTCCCCGGGACAGGAGTTGGGGAGAGAGCAAGGATGAGGTGACGCACCACGAGGGGGAGGCTGAGAGAGGGCAGACTCGCCAACCTGCTTCTCGTGCCTCCTCTCCAGGTGTGGGCTGTTAAAGGAGAAAGTCCATCTCCTCTTGCCCCCTCCTTCCCGCAGCGGCCTGGGAACTTCCACGTGGCTTCCACCAAGGCTGGTACAGGAGACTGAAGCCTGGACCTGCGCTTGGTCTCCCTGAACCCACCTCTTCCTATCCCGCTGAACCCAAGGATGGCAGAGGCCCATAGCCCCCTCTGCTCAGGTGGGCGTTTTTCATGAGCAATTTTGTCCTGTCCCCGGACAATGTTGATCTCTACAGTGTTCACACCCATGACACCCTGAAGGCCGGTGCGGAAGCTGTAACTCCGTCCATTCTCAGGAATGAGGGAAGGGGGTGCGGGGTTGGGGAGTCCACTCCAGGCTGGACGAGAGGTCTAGAGACCAAGATTGGCCCCTGGCCCTCCAGAGAGCATCAGGTCAACACCGTGCCTGGGAGGCCAGCTCTGTGGGACCCACTAAGTGATCTTGGTGAAGCCGAAGCAACCCTGGCCCTGTTTGCCCAGCTCCATCACACAAATCCAAACTTTCTCTCTCTCAGCAAAGGTGAGGCTGTAAGCAAGAAGCCTTCCTTAAAGGTGTAGGAGAAAAGGTGGCATCCTGTGCCCCTGAGGCCCAGGAGCCCGGCCCACCTAACAGAGAACGCGACCCCCCGCCAGCAGCAGCGCGGCCGTGACGCTGTCATAACTCATCCCCCCGCGGAGTAGACTGCAGAGGCAGAGCGCACCCCTCCCAGCCCGGCCCACAGCGTGGGCGGCACAGCCCGGGGGAATCCCTGGGTGGGGTGGTCCAAGGAGGCGACTCCCAGCTGGCTGCCAGGCAGGCGGCGGGGACCCCAGGCAAGCCTCCCGCCCTCCTTCCTCTCCCTCCACCCAGGGAAGACGGCCGACCAAGACACGGCCCTCCCTAGTCAGCGGCTCATTCCACGCTCTCCTGGTTCAAAGCTGGGCCACAGCCAGCGTGGCAAAGGAGTGTGGCGCAGTCTCCCCTATCCACCCCCACCCCCCCACTCTGAGGTCCCTGAAAGCACAGAGCGTGCAGCCCTTCCCCACCCCCTCCCCGGTCGAGGACCCTGATTCTGCGCTCCTTCTCCCTGCCGGATTGGTCCTGGCTCAAACCACCCGCGTGCTCACCACTTCTGCGCCCTCCGCGCCACGGCCGCAGCCCCAGGCTAGGTGGTAAAGCCGCTGAGATGCGGTGACAGACAGCACGCTCCCTACCTGGGAGGAGACTGCCAACTGGTCCTCCTCGCCGGCTTGGTGAAACCAGCCCCACCTGCCAAGGGACTGTCAGCAAATTCCCCCCTGCATCATCGCGGGAGCGGCATCCCGGCTCCTCCCCGGCAGGAGCCAACCTTGGCCCCGCCCCAAGGCTGCTCTGACCCCGCCGCCGCCGCCACCGGGGAACCCGGCGGGACTATCTTATACAGAGGCCCAGGCTCCGCCTCACAGACCTTGGCCAGGAACCATCTGCAAATTACCACCGCAAACGCACAAGGCCGCCGGTCCCTGAGGCTCTGGGCCTCGCCTGCTGTCTTGCTCCTCTCTGCCTGCCCTACAGCTCTCACCCCACCCTAAGCTGTCCACGGAGGCATGTCCCTTACAAACCTCCCCAACCCCGCCAGCCAAAGCATCAAAACAAAACAAAACAAAACAAAAAACAAAACAAAACATCAAAAATACCCGCAAAGGTAGCAGCACTTTGCCCCACCCAGGGACCAGCTCCATGCACCAGCCCAGTAGCTAGTACCTAATTCTGCCTTCTTCTTGCCCAGCAAAGGAAAGATCCATCAATTGGCCACAGCCCCACTCAGGAAGTCCAAGGGAGTGGGCTGGGTCATTTTCAGTTTGCTGTGGGGCACAGTCCTGCAGGTCTTCACTGTCATCAAAGTCTTGGCTACTCTGCTAGAAAGGACTAGTTTGGAGGTGGGAGCCAGGGTTTGAAACCCCACAGATCAGTGTGAAAAGTAAGGGGCAGTAGTAACAGCCACTCTCACTGTCTCCCAGGCAGGTGCCTAGGCACGTTCATTCAATAGGCATTATCTAGTACTTGCTGCATAAAAGCTAATGGGAGAGCTGGGCTGCTAAACAGAATCTGAAAGCGGCTCTCAGTTTTATAACAGGAAGAGACTTTTAGGGTTGTTAGCAATATAATAAGAAGGTGATGGAGGAAAGAGTGTGAGTACAAGGTCAAGAGAGACTGAGGGGAGGGTCGAAGGGAAGCTATGGTTTCATGGAGGGGTTCCCCATAACCAGCTGCACAGTGCCTCCTCCAGGGGGACACCCCCTGGTTATGTCTTTCCCTGCCATGCACCTGCCTCCCACCCCCAATCCCACCCTCTGGTTCTTCTGATCCGGTCACTCTATGAAAACCCAAAGTGAGCTGTTTGACACCTTCTGTCAAGATCTGCTCATTTCTTCTCTCACTTGCCCATTTGTTAGTTTATTTATCTTTTCGTGGGACAGGAAGACTTTTGGATGCCTATTGTGCAGGGGCAAGAGGGTATCAGGGGTCTGGGTTCTAGCTCTGGCTCAGCTGTTACTCGTATGCTATGCGGTTTGGGTCACTTGCTTGATCTCTCTGTTTTTCCTCTCATCTGTAACATAGAAAGCACTGGGCTAGTTGGGGTCTAAGGCCTCTCTGGCCCTAACATTTCTATTATTCTCTTCTAGGATAAGGCTTGGTGGGAACAAAAATAAGCCAGATAAACATAAGAGTAGTGTCTAAGAATCTAGCTGCCTTGATTCAAATCACATCCGGGCCACCTAGACATGGGACTTGGCCTCCCTGGGCTTCATTCTTTGCATATGTGAAATGGAAATAATAACAACAACCATCCGTCATGGCTGTGAGGATTAAACGAGGTACTGAATACAAAGCAGATGTTCTGTAAACAGTAGTTGTTGTTGCTGCTGCTCTTTCAGTGCTGGTGGGAGAGAGTAGAGCCTGGACAAAAGAAGTAGTTTGTCCTCCCTCAGGTTCCCCAGTACAGAAGCAGCATCTGATCGCAGTGAGGAAGGACCAAAGGTCTGGCGCATGGGGGTAATTGCTGTTCCTCTAGAAAGGCCCCGTGTCAAGTGGAAAAAGCATGGTCTTTGGACCCCGTTGGACCTTGGTTTCAATCAGGGCTCTGCCTCTTACTAGCTGTGTGACCTTGTACTAGTTACTGAACCACTCTGAGATTAATTTTCACATCTGTAAAATGGGTACTATTTGCAAATGAAAGGAGTCCAATAATAGTACCTACCTCACAGAGTGGCTGTGACTAACGAGACTAAGTTCTAGCCAATGGGACTGGAGTAGAAGGGATATGTTTCACTTCTGGGACACAGTCTTAAAAAGCAGCTGCATGCTGTCCGTGTCCCCTTGTGCAAACTGAACTGTGGACATGTAGATGGAGGTGAGTGGCAGCTTTGATGGTGCTGACAAGGACAACACCCTAGGGTCAGTCAATCGACAAGACACTAGAGCCTGAGTTTCATGCTGAGCTGGAGGAGAAGCGCCCCGGACTGCTGACCACCTCGCTCCCTATGACAGCTGCTGAACCAGCAACCATGCTTACAAACCCAGTTTCCTGATTTTCAAGCCCACAGCAGGGGAGCAGGGGCATGCTGGAAGGAGAAAGAACATTAAAAAAGTAAGCAGAGTGAAATCAGCAAAACTCAAGAACAAGAGGCAATGGAGCAACTGCAAAAACTCGGAAGAGGGGGCCTTTTGCTTCAGAGTCACTCCAAGAGGCCTTGGGGACATCAACGAATTAGAGGGTGACTTTGGAAATATGCTAATGACAACCCCGAATCACTATGAGAGATACAATGTTCTGGCTGACATTTTATTTTAAAAGAAAAGCAATTATATAATATATTTAGAAAATATTTTTGATCAAAATGGTTAACAGAAATAAAACATATGCCTCAAAGTGGATAAAATACTTAAATATAAGTCGTGACACCAGAAAAGTCCTATAGGAAGTTTCAGATATCCTATGTAGCACTATTTTTGCTGATATATTTCCTAGAGTAAGGGAAATAAAGGGAAAAATAAATAAATGGGACTACATCAAATTAGAAAGCTTCTGCACGGCTAAAGAAACCATCATCAAAATAAAAAGGGAAGTGACTGTATGGGAGAACCTATTTGCCAGTGATACATCGGACAAGGCTTTGATCTTCACAATATATAAAGAACACATACAACTCAACACTAGGAAGGCAAACAATCCAATTAAAAGATGGGCAAAGGATCTGAATAGACACTTTTCCAAGGAGGACATATGAGGGCCCAGAGACATATGAAAGGATGCTCAACATCACTAGCCATCAGAGAGATGCAAATTAAAAACACAATGAGCCCTGCCTGGTGTGGCTTAGTGGATTGAGCACCAGACTGCGAAGCAAAGGATGGCCAGTTCGATTCTCAGACAGGGCACATGCCTGGGTTGCAGGCCAGGTCCCCAGTAGGTGGTGCATGAGATTGGTGTTTCTCTTCCTCTCTTTCTCCCTTGCTTCCCATCTCTCTAAAAAGAAACGAATAAATAAAATCGAAAAAAGAAAGAAAGAAAGAAAACCACAATGAGATATCACCTCACACCTGTCAGGATGGCCGTCATTAATAAATCAGCAAACAAGTGCTGGTAAGGTTGTAGAGAAAAGGAACCCCTAGCTCACTGTTGGTGGGAACGTAGACTGGTGTCGTCACTGTGGAAAACAGTATGGAATTTCCTTAAAAAACTAAAAATGGAACTGCCTTTTGATCCAGCAATTCCGCTGTTGGAAATATACCCCAAGAATCCTGAAACACCAATTCAAAAGAATTGTCTTTCATAGCAACGCTATTTACAATAGCCAAGTGTTGGAAACAGCCTAAGTGCCCATCAGTAAACGAGTGGATCAAAAAACTGTGGTACATTTACACAATGGAATACAACGCAGCAGACAGAAAGAAAGAGCTACTATCTTTTGTGACAGCATGGATGGGACTGGAGAATATTGTGCTGAGTGAAATAAGCCAGTTGGTGAATGACCAATACCATGTGATCTCACCTATAAGAGGAATCTAATGGGCAAAATAAACTAATGAACAAAATAGAGCCACAAGCATGGAAACATGGAACAGACTGCAAGTGACTGGCGGAGGGGTGGGAGGAGGAAGAAGGAGATAATGGCGGAAAGAAGGGAAAGGGATTAGATGAAGAACATGCATGAATGACCCATGGACATGGACAACTGTGTGGGAATAGACTGTGGGAGTGGGGGATGGGATGGGCAGAGGAGGGCGAAGTGGGAAAAATTGGGACAACTGTAATAGAATAATTAAAAAATGATTTAAAAATAAAATAAAATATATGCCTAAGGGTAAAAACATTCAGTGTCCCAAAAAACTCAGCCATCCAGAATGATACCTTACCCCAAGGGTCAGAGCGCAGAGATTTTGATTCATTGATGTTTACCTTCTCCTCCACTAGATTATAAGCCCTGTTAACGCCAGATTGTATCTCCTTTTTCTTTTTATCCTTAGTATCTAGCACAGTGCTCTGACTCCACAGATACCTCTTAATGGTTATGGAAGTGAAGTCTGTGTTACCTTGGATGCCAGAGCTTAGCCGGGACCCACCAGCTGATTTGAAATATTGATCAGTGAAATTGCTTGAGGTCCTACCAGGGGTGTCCAAACTTTTGGCGTCTCTGTGCCACACTGGAAGAAGAAACGTTGTCTTGGGTCACACATTAAATACATTGCAACATGTAATCACAAAAAAAACCTCATAATGTTTTAAGTAAATTTACGATTTTGTGTTGAGCCGCATTCACAGCCACCCTGGGCTACATGCTGCCTGCGGGCGACAAGTCGGACACCCCCGTGACCATTCCAGTGAAGGGCTGCCGAGGCACAGCCCTTGCTGCCAAGAGAGTGACGAGCTCACGGTGGCCCTGGGACCTCCCCACTGTTATCTAGAAATCATTTAATCAGGAACTCTCCCCTGAGCTCAGAAAGACCTACATGCACAAGGATATTCATTGCAGAACTGACTGTAATCACTTAAAATAAATACACTACATGCAGTCTATACACCTGTGCATGGCTTTTCTGCACTGCCCAATGCAATGTTCAAGAAAACTCAAAGTGAGAGGGAAAAGGTGAGAGGCTCAGGAAAGAGTCAGCTAGGTGTGCTCACTCTCTGTTTCTCATCAGTTCAACTCCAGGGATTTTAGTTTCTGAGTCAGGAGAGCTACAATAGTGTCCCATGCTGCTAGGTAGGCAGTAAGTGGGGTGGGGTGGGGGGCCTCCGGGAGGACGGGCGTGAGACTCCGCAGATTTTGCTGTAGTGTCCAGAATGCTAACTTATGCCACTGGCAGGAACAGTATTTTAAAAGCAGAACCACATCACTATTCACACATTAAGTGACAATCCAGATACTCTAGGGTGTCCCCTGTCCTCAAGAGCCCAATCAAGGCTCTCCAAGAAAATGGGCCTGTTTGGGGAGCTTGGCCTCCCTTAGACACTCTAACCCGCCTTTCCAAAAGGAAGGGAACTTGATTCACTGTTCAGGACGTAGGGCAGCAAGGTATTGAAATGGAAAACTATTTTTCCAGTCTCCTCTGTTTAACCAGACCTGGCGCTGTGGATTTCAAGAGGGGACAGCCCTCAGGCTGAGGTCCAGAACGCAACAAAGGCTCCTCACCGGCATTCCCCTGGGTCCCTGGGGCCGGGAAGGAGACGTCAGGGCCCTCCCCGGCAGAGCCTGGGCCTCTCCTCTGCTGGCCCAGCCCCGGTTTCACTGCCCCCTGCCCTTACCTCTGGCCTCAGGCTCGGACCCCACTCATCAAGACCCCAGCAGGTAGGTGCTCGTAGCTAGCAGAAGCCTCTGTGACTAGTAACTAACTCCCTCCTAGAAGAGGAGAAAGCCATGACTGGTGAGAGGTCATTGTCATCTACCACCAACAGCCACCACCAGCTATCAATATAGGGAACTTCTGATGGGCCAGGTCAGAGGCAAATGTTGACATCACAAAGGAAGTTCCACTGTTACGCTGGAATTCTGAAGACATTTGAGAGGGAGGGTTTCCTGTGCAGAGTTCACCTAAACAGCATTTCCAGACAGACTCATGGGTTTGGGACCTGCGTCAGCTCACGTCAGTTCTATCTTGAGCCTGGCCAATGTCCTGAAGGGTTGGGTTGTTGAAAGACACTTGGGTTCTCGTGTTGATGTTTTGTTGAGGTTCATTCCCACTGCCCTGCAGCAGATCCTCATGGGATAGAAATATGGCTTTCCTGTTGGGTGTCCTCTGGGCTGTGGAGTGAGGGTCTCCTCTCTCTGGCCAGGCTCTTGAAGGCAGCTCTGTTGTGCTCATTCCACTGGTCATTGGCATCTGTTTTCAGTAGTGAACCCTTTGTTTGATAAACTATCCATTTAATACATAGTGTAACATAACACACACACAAAACGGCATGTATAAGACACAAATGAGCACTATAGTGAATGCTCATGAAGCAAGCACTTGAGTAACCACAAACTTTAACTCAAGAAACATGGTATCATCACCAGACATTACCTGGTTTCCCAATCACACCCCTTTCGCCTCCACTTGTCCCCCCCCCCCCCAGAGATAACCCTCTCCAGACCTTAACGGAATGTCCGTTCCTTTTCTTTATCATTTTATCATCACTAATCAGTATAGTTTGGTTTGGTCTGTTTTTGCAGTGGACATTCATGGAATCAGATTCTATACATACTTCACATTGGGCTTTTATTCAACATTGTGTTTTAAAGACCCGTCACACTGTAGCACGCAATTGTAGCTTTTTCATTACTCTTGCTCCATGGTTTGCTCCAAGCTCTCTCCTCTGGCTGGCCTGCTATCGCTGTGCAATCAGCAAGTGGACATTAAAGCAGACTTGTAAACTGCCTGGCTGAGTTTCGAAGGCATGCCCCACCACAAACACAGAGACCATCTGCAAGGACTGGGAGTCTTTTTGTTTTTTGGTTTTTTTTCCTGTTATAGATGTTTAAAGAAATCTCCATCAAATCACTAGCTGACCACAAAGCTAATGGAACAGGGCCTTCAGTGGCCACATACAACAAAAAGTGTAGATCGTACAACATTAGTTCATGAAAGACACTCAGTAAACAACTATTACCACAGTAAGCAGCAACAACTAACCCTGGAGCGAGGACGAATCTGATTCCCAGAGTTGCCACATGATAATAATCAAAATTTCTAGTTTTTAACAAAAAATTATGAGGCATGGAAAGAAACAAGAAAGTATGTCCGATAAGCAAGAATAGAGGTGGTTAACAAATTGTTTTTGAGGCCCAGACTGGTGTGGCTCAGTTGGTTGGGCATCGCTCTGCAAAACAAAAGGTTGCTGGTTCGATTCCTGGTCAGGGCACATGCCTGGGTTGTGGGTTCGGTCCCAGGTTGAGGCGCCTATGAGAGGCAACTGATCGATGTTCCTCTCCCTTTCATTCTCCCTCCTTTCCCTTCTCTCTAAAAACAAATAAATAAAAACTTAAAAAAAAAATTGTTCCTGAGGAAGTCCGCACATTGACTTCCTTAAAAAGATTTTACATCAACCACTTTAAATATGCTCAAAGAGCAAAAGAAAACCATCAGAGTGATGTCCCACCACATAGAGAATAGCAATAAAGAGATAGAAATTTTTTTGAAAGACCAAAACAGAAGCTCTGAAGCTGAAAAGTACAATAATTGAAAGTAAAATGTCACTGGAGGGTTCAACAGCAGAACTGGAGGAGCAAGAGGTGTCGGGTATCCTTCAGTCTACAGAGAGGCGGGGGTCCCTGGGGAGTGTGGCCCTTCCTGGGGCAGTTCCAGAACCAGCACTGCCACCCGCCCTCCTTCTACAAGCAGATGAGGATGCTCAGGGCAGGCAGTCCCAAGTGGGACATATGCTGGGGGTACCAGTGAAAGATGAAAATGAATGATCTCTTGTTCAAAAATCATGAAGAATTTTGAGGCAGCAGAGCATTTCGCCATTAGCATGGGGCGCTTCTGGTCGCGGGGCCCATGCAGCTGACTACACAGGCCCAGGGGCCCAGGCTGGGGCAGGGGCGCTCTGGCGTCCCCCTCCAATTTTGGCAAGTGGAAAGAGGGGGCTACTAGAGACTTATCCGAAGAGGGTGGGATGCCTGTGAGGGGAGGGACCCGCATCCCGTTCCTCACTTGGGTACTTGAAGACAGGCCAACCTGTCCCATGTCTAATAGGAGTGGTAATGGGAAGGGGAATGGCAGAACAAGGGTGACCTGCTTGCCTCCGTTTGCCTAGACAAGCGTGCAGGAGTTTCCTGTGGCTCAGGTAAACTCTGGGGTGGTAGCTGGGGGTGGGGGATTACTGCGGTGGGCCTCTGGGGTCAAAGTTACCGAGGTGTGTTAGGAGAAGTCTGGCCTGAGAACTTGACCGCTCACCCACATGGAGACCTGTCCCCAGCAAGGCACTGATCCCAGGAAGCGCTGGCCAAGAGACCTGGCCTGTGGTTCCTGTCTTCCAGCTCTCATTTCCCTCTCACAACCCAACTTCAAACCCCAGAAGGGAAAGTACTCCGATGGGCGAGGGAGAGGAAAGAAATTACCCCACCACCTTCCTAGCCTTGCTTGGCACTGGGGGAAGAGGGGAATCACCCAATATTTACGTGTGGTGTGTAACCTTTTTTTTTTTTTATGTTTAACTTTTAAATTGGACTAGACTAATCTGGATTCTTAATAATTGAAAACAACAACAACAACAACTAGGAAATCTGATCAGAAAACTAAAAATCTGCCAGGAATATTGTTCAGGGCCAGAAGAAGAGAGGTGCCCAAGCTTGGCTGAAGGCTGTGATTAAAGGATTTCCTGTTGGAATCCTGTCAGACTCAGACTTTTCCATAAATCAGGTTCATAGGAATAAAAATACGTCCAGGAGTTTGTAGAGCCAGGTGTTAGACAACAGTCAGTTGTTGGGATTTTGTTCTAAGACAGAAAGTGATTTTTTTAGTTTAACAGACATTTATTCCTTTAGTTGAACATCTTCTACACACAAAATAGTTTAAGATTTTTGAGTGGAAAGAAATTTAGGTCTTAAGAGGTTTTATGAGTCTGTTACCTGTTTTCTGGGAATCATTTTACTGAGCCTTTTAAGACCCCTGATAGTGGTAGCCAGACAGAAAAGCCAAAAAGTGACTTTTAATAAAAGGAAGCATTATGTCCTCCATGAAAGCCTGCCCTCCAGGTCTCTAGCCCATCCAGACCCTTGTCACTTACAGGTAGCCCCACCCCCGGGGGCCCAGCACCCATCCAGTTCTGGGGGACACCTTCATCTTCAACCTCTCCACCCCCAACTCCCCAGAGTATAAACCCCTATGGGCACAGGGACCCAGCCTCCCTCATCTCTGTGCCCACAGCACCAGACCGAACTCACAAAAATCCGTTACATCGAAATACCATCTCAGAACCGGGAAGCTTCTATCCCCCGAGAGGGGTTAGGTTGGGGTGATTGACAGGGGAACGAGACCAGGGAGCAGGTGCAGGATGAGGATGAGAATGGAGAAGGACAAGTAGGGTGACCAACTTCCCCAGGGCTGTCTGTAATCCTGGACCATCCAAGATGGTGGTCCTAGGGGCAGGGGCAGCGATGGAGAGAAAGAGGGATGGAGGAATGGCCGCTGGGAGAGGGGGGAGGTGGGAGCAGCCTTTGTTTCAAGGCTTTTACATTTTATGGAGAACAAAGCCTTGCTCTGCTGGGAGGGGCTCCTTTTCCTTAAGTTGACCTGGTAAGGGTGTGTGTGTGTGTGTGTGTACACGCGCGCGCACGCACACGAGTGAGCCTTTCTCTGTCTCTCTGTCTCTGGCTCTCTCTCTCACGCAACAGGCCTGCCGCCCTCCTTCAAAGCCCCAGTGGGAATGACTCAGCAGAAAAGCCAGGCCTGCGCCTCACTCTGGCTCCAGTGCAGCTGCTGGGCCCCTGACAACCCTGCAACTCACTCGCCGGGCTCCTCCCCGAGGCCCCCACGCTGGCTGGCTGGCCAGAGGATCGGATCTCTCTGACCCCAATCACAAGGGCAGGGAACTTCTCAGGCTGAGCCCAGCCCCCTGTGATCTCACCTTGGTGGCCTTGAGCAGGGGAGCTGGGGGGCCTCCTGCCCAGGGCAGCCCCAGGGGTCCTCCCTCGCCCCATTCCTGGGCTTCTCCCCAGAGCACCTAACACTTGGGGTTCCCCTGTGCTGGACACCGTGCTGGGTGCCCAGCACACGATTTCATATCACCTTCCCCCTTTGAGGTCCACGCTCTGATTGTCGTCATCTACAGATTCAGAAAGTGAGGCCCAAGAGGGCAAATCCCTGGGCCGGGTCACCCTGGATACCCTCTTCTGACAGATACGCATGCGCACGTAGGCTAACGCAGGTGCTCACTAAAGAAAAGGAGGTGGCAGCAAATAAAGCAACACAAGCGGCTGAAGCAACCCGTGCTCACCCAGTCGGGCACATTAAATAAACCGTGGTGTGTCTGCACGATGGGACACCAGGAAGGACGCCATTAAAAGGCCGAGGCGCTCTGCGTGTACATGAACTTGAGCAGCCGTCAGGGATAGCCATCAGCCTGGGAAAGGGTGCCAGGCAACCTCTCGGCAGCCTGGAGCCCGGCGGATGTGCACTTGCACTGCAGGTTACCCACAGGCGCATCCGCACCCACAGAAAACTAAAGCGGAATGCGGAGCAGTACGCGCGTGTGGGTGCACGTGTGTGAGCACACGCATGTGCTGAGATGGTGGCTGTCATCTGCAGACCCGCTTTGGAAGAAGACACAGTGAAGTGGTGACGACAGTTGTCCTGGGGAGGAAGAGACTGGGACCCGGGGGTAGGGCATTGACCCTGCACTTATTTCACCTCCGCGTGGTTCAAGTCTCACATGCTACCCTCAGAAATGAGAAACCATTGTTTAAAAACTATCCTGCAGTGTGGAAAGGCATCTGCCTGACGTCACAGCTCAGGCTCTGACCCTTGAGCCTGCTGCCTTAGAAGAATTTGGACTAAGCTGTGCATGCGCTCATGCGCGCATGCGTGCAGTGTGTATTTGTGAATGTTGGAGTGTGTGATACAAGCATGCGGGCGTGTGTGTCTGCGCCTGTACGTAGGAGCAGATGTATGCATTTAAGCTTTCAGGACAACCAGCTCCTGGGCTGAGCAGGCCTTAACCCCTGACCGCCCTCCCAGCCCTTTCCCCTCTCTCTCCCCTGGACCGATGAATGGGGCTGTGTGGGGATGATCACATGCTGCCCAGACAGGCCTCCAGGTGCAGCACTCTCTGGGGAACTAGCCCTGTAGAGGGGAGAAGGCACCCTTCACTCTTAGGACCCTCTGTGGACTCCGGGGGTGGGGGTGCTACTCTGATCTAGTAGCCTTGGGATTGAGGAGCAGGGAGGGAGGAGCCAAAGGGTGGAATGCGGGAACTGAGGGCAGGGGCATGGGGGATTCTGGGTGTATGGAGAGGTGGGAGAGAAGACAGAGTCAGTGTCCCTGAAGATCAGGAGTCAGGGTGTGGGGAAGCCACCCAGGGAGGTTGGGACAGGAAGGGTGCGAGGGTGGGGGTAGCCAGTGGTGCCTACAGCTTTTTCTCTTGTGTCCACCCAAACCACAGGCCAGTTATGTGGCTTATTACTAACATTACCAGCAAGGTCCTGTTTTCTCTCCCTGCTCCAAGCTTACCCCCTAAAAGTGGGGAGCAGGTGGGACAGTCAGCGCTATCAACATTTTCTTGCCCCAAACGTCTCCTCTGCCATCTGGCAGCCAGCCTGCTTGAAATTCTGCCGTCAGAACCTTACCTGGGACAGATAACTCATGAAAGTGTTGCAGGCTTTAGTGTCAGGGAGCTATTTCCAGTCGCAGGGCTGCCACCTAAGAGCCAGGTGACCGGGGCCAATGGGCTAGCTGCTCTCAGGCTCAGTGGCTTCCTCTGTCAAATGGGGATGAAGTGCTTAAGGCACAGGGCTGCTGTGAGGATGAGGTGGAAAACAGTGCAATATATGATCCAATTCCTACATCCCAGGGTACCTGAGGGCTTGAGATCACCTTTGTGCAGGGACAGGCAATGATCAGAGAAATGAGTATTTCAAGAGCAGGGGAGGAGAGAGCAGGTGGGACTGAGAGGGCTTGGGCCGCGAGAGGTGTCTCCTGAGGAAGCAAGAGAAGGCGGGTCAGGAACATACATGTAGCAGCATCCTAGAAGCTTCTTCGTCCAACTCACCAAGGCAACCGCCTCCTGCTCCCACTGTGCAGCAGTCGCTGTGACAGGGCCTCCCCCTCACTGCTCCCCTCGCAGTCACTCCAGCCAGATTCCATCCTGGAAAGGGATGAGGGGACAGTGCTCGCTGCACAGGAGGTTTGTGTCAGGGGTGACAGAGGGGATACTGTAGCTGGACCGGCGGGGTCAGGATTGCGGGCAGCTGAGAGCGTGGGGGTTTACAGTACTGAATGCTGGCAATGGTGATAATCACAGCCAAATGCAAATGTCATTTATACTTTCTCAGAGAGCAAATTACCTCATTACTGTCTTTGTATAATTCTCGTTTTGTGATCGTATGGTTGGTTATTGGGTCAGTTATCCTGGCTAATTTATGCTGAGGAGACTGCTAGGTAGAGGCACCCCCTGTAGGCAGGAGATGGAACCTCCTAGGCAAGATGTGGTAGAGAATTCTCATGGTTTCTCAATAACCCAGGAACTGGACCTACCTGGAATAAAGACTAATTTACTAGACTTTTTTGTTTCTAGATATGGTCATGTGACTAAGTTTTAACCAACTGAAGTATCATCAGTAACTTCCAGGGCATGTCCTTAGACAGAGAGAGTATGCCTTTACTCAGCCTTCTTTCCTACTTCATGCTACTGGAAGGTTGACCTGATGGTTGGAGCTTGAGCAGCCATTTTGGACTGTGAGGTGGAAGCATCATGGTGTGAATGGTGGGGAAATTATATAGAAGGAAGCTTTGTCCCGATATCATGAAGGGCTTTGCCAGCCCTAACTGCTACCTTCACTATGATGATGGGAACTACACTGGAGGGATGACAGAACAGGGTACTGGAAAGAACTTGGGTCCTCCTTCCTGACATTGTAGAGTGACCATGTTAGCTCTGGACTGCCTGCCTCTGAACTTCATTTACATGAGAAGGCAATATATGTCTACCTAGTTTAAGCTACTACTACTATTGGGTTTCTTATCCCTTCACAGACAAACCAAATTCTAGGTGAACTTATAGTGAATTTGTTCTCTGCGTCCTTGACTTGTACTTCTCCCAGTAGGAAAGGGGCAGGGAAGACTCCAGCTAAGCCTTTCTTGGCTTGGATTTTGGAGTGTATTTACAGTGATGAGAGCCAAAGATAATGTCCAGTCATTAAGTGGTCTAGGAACTAGGAAGTGGGATGGAGGAAGGGGGCCGGACAAGGCCTCTTCCTCCTTAAGGTTCCATAAGAATGGGGTGAGGTCCAAAGATTCAGAAACAAGATGGAGACTATGCTAACTTTATTGCCCCCATGGGACTATAAGCAGCCCGAAGACGTTGGCTCAGCCCCCAGGCACATAGTAGATGCTCAATGAATATTTGCTGACTGGCTGTCTGACTGTAATGTACTAAGGAGTTTGGAGCAGAGGCTGAAGGGGCCAAAGCAACCCCTGAGGATGGAGTGGTGGTGGAGACTGGGAGAGAGATGACGACTGGAGGTGGCGGATGACAAAACTGGAGTTCTGCGGCCTGCAGCACACTCCTGCCCCAATAGTGCAGACTATCCTCCCAGGGTCACCTGGGAAAGTCCTGCATTTTATTAATACAGGAGACTCCTGGGCTGAGGTGCTTTATAGCTAGTGATGCATGGTCACTTCAGGGCAGGGATTATTACTGCACTCTTTCCAGAAGAGCAAGCTGGCTTCCAGAATTGCAAGGTCATTTGCCCAAGACCACTCACCAGGAAGTGCAGCAGCCAGGACCTGAAGCCAGGGCTTCTGATCACAAACATTGCCTTCTTAGGAACAAAGGATGCAGTTGGTAACGTCTGACTCTAATGGCTCTTTCTCTTGAAGTCCCCTGGCTAACACTAAGGCCCTGGGTGTCGTTTTGGAAAGTCTTGAAATGAAGAGGAGGTGGGACAAGGCTGGTAAAGGGTGTCAGGCAACCTGTCAACAGACTGGAGGGCTGGCAGACAGACGCGCCCAACACCGCAGATCGCCTCAACAGTGCATTTGCACGGAAAAAAGTGCCCCAACCCAAGATGTTTTACTGCCATCTACTGGAAAATTGTTATAATTACCATACAAAGTTGTGATGACCGGAGTTTGAAAATGATACCCCCTGGAATTGTAAACTGCAGAGCCTGACCAACTACATAGGGCAGCCCTAGATGCATCTTCTCTTACTGGAGAGAATAAAAAACAACAGAGTCCTTGTCACCATGTCAGCTCAATGCTGCCCTCATCTTTTTTTGCCTGTGATTCTGTGGCTCAAACAGGGGGTCTGTAGCAGTCTGTCTCCCATAGTTTTGTCACCTGCAGAGTCCATTCATTCTTCCTTCTACTCTGCGAGCATGTCCTGAGTATCTACTCTGGGCCAGGTTACATGCTGGACACTGTGGGTACCACATGGGCAGAACCTGGTCTCTGCCCTTCCTGATCTCACAGTCCAATGGAGGTCAAGCGTTGCAGAAATAAATTAGAGTTTACTTGCCTGTCTGGATCAGGGAAAGTATGCTTATCTATCCTGGATGATTCGAGTCCTTCTCCATTTACTAGCTGTCAGCTCCTAAACATTTTCCTAAGCCTCTGGCTCCTCTCCAATAAGATGGGGTAAAGTCTCACCTGAAAGTCTGAGACCTACATGAGATAATGAATATAAAATCTCCTTGAAATGTGGTCACCTACCCCCTCCCCCCAGGTGGTCAATTGTCAACTTGCTATGGCGGGGGACTCAGTAGCTAAAGGTCTTGACTGGCTCCTGGCACCGTTAAAGGCTGAGTTACACACACACACACACACACACACACACACACACACACACACACCCCAGGCAGAGGGACAGCTCACCTGGAGAAGACAGAGGCTCTGGTGAACTTTCCTTCAGAAATGACCAAAAAGTGATGAACAGGAATGCACTTTAAGTGCCTAGCCCAGAGCCAGATGCGGGGCAGAGTAGTTTGAGTAGGCGCTGCCTTTCACCTTTCTTATACCGTGGCTGGAAAGAGATGCAGGTTAGGAAGACCTGCGACCCTGTTAACTCCCAGGGGGCTGAACAGTTGGGGTCATGGGGACTGGGCCTTACACGTTTCATTTACTTGTGGGAAATGGCTCACAGACTGTTGGTTGGCCAGGCCTCTGGGACCTCCCTCAGGGCTTGGAGCAGGGCCACCCAACCCTTGAACTTATTTTCTCATCTATAAAATGAGGCCAGTAATGTTTACTTTGTACCGTCATTGTGAGGATTAAAATGCAAGAAGTACCTAAAGGATCTAGGCAATGTCGGAAACAAGATAAACCAAAATGGAGTAAAGGTTGGATCACAGTGGTGGGATCCAGGGTGGGTGGAGCTGTCTGAAGGGTGCCGCTCAGCCACTGTATGGCCAGCCGCCGTGGGAGGTTGAAGGTGCGGACAGTAGCTGATGAGGAGGCAGGATACCAGCTTGCTGTACTCTGTTCCTGTTATGGGAGGGAAGCTGGTGCAAACTTTCTGGATGGGACTTTGGCAATAGGGATCCTTTTGACCCAGCGACTCTGTTTCTAGGAATTTAGCCAAGGAAATAATCATAGAGTGCCACAGAGTTGTTTGTGCTGGGACATTCATTGCAATGTTGCTAATAATAGTGAGAAGCTGGAAATAATCTAAAGTTACAGACACACTCAATACACACTTTGGTTGGATGCCAAAGTGTTAAGACCGGAATCTAGGCCAATGCCTGATATCACCTTATGGAGCAAATGTCTTTGATAAAAGGGTACATCAACAATTTTATCTGAGATTATTTGCGACGATAACTTCATATTAATAAATTTCATTGTCCATACTTGACAGTTTAATGTTAGAGTGCAAGAACAAGCAACTCTTCTAGTACTAGCAGTAGCGAACTTGCTTCTGTATTACATATTACACACATTTGTGTTGCTCAGTTGATGCTTACTTTTGACTGATAATGGTGCAGGTGTGTGATCCTCACTTTTTAAATGATTTCTTTTTTCTTAATATTCTTTACATTCCTTACATGATTTATCATGAATATTGCTGCACACGGTGATAGAGGTTTTCCTCCTTATAAAGTTGGTTGACATTCTGTTCTTAGTTTACCTTACAAGTTGCAAAGAATTACAAATAGAGCTTTTATTAAAACCCCAAAGCCTAAATAAATTAACTAAATTGATTACATTAAAAATTATTTTATTTAGTGTTACTTAGTATTCATATGATACACTCTAATCTCTATTATTCTGCTTTCTATTATTATTTTAATGGTTTATTGTTGTTGCCTCAAAAAGTATCTCCTAAAAGTATCTGGCTGAAATGCTTTCTCAATATTTGTATTAGCTGGCAATGTTTCCTTCTATATTTAAACACTTGAAGTCTCTTAAAAATTATTTCTGTAAAGCAAGATGCAATGTTTATAACTATCCTGAGAGATAACAGAATTTTACTTTTGCAATCAATTATATTATATACATTTAAGCTTTGGTAGAATTTCAACAAATAGAGCAAGAAAGAAGATATTCATTACAGGTTACATCTGGAAGGTTATCTCTATTTGAAAGTGATTATGGACAGTAAATCCGGATGACATGCCATGTGCATATACAGAGATTATTATGCTTCTTGGATGCAAAGGTTATGTAACATGGTCACAGGATTGTGGATCATCTGCAAGTCCAGAGAACCCATAAATGATGCCGAAGTCTGAACTTAGCTCTTTAGCCTTTCACAGACCAAGGCTGACGATGAAGTGAAAGAGCATATTTTGACCAGATACTACGGTCAAAGTCAAATTTTGGTACATCCTTACTGTGTCCCTTCTGTAGGAGAGGCATACAAGTTGTTCATTAAAAACAATGTTGACAAAATATATTTATCAATGTGGAAGAATTGTTTTACTGTTGTGAAATTTAAACATTGGTTATAAAAGAGGATGCAGATGTGATCCCAAATTTCTAATTAAGAGGGAAAATCTAAATAAATAAAAGACCGAAAGACACATAGAAAATATTAATGACAATTATCTCTGGGTTGAGGATGAAAAGATTTCTGCCTTATTTTTAATAACTTTCTTTTTGTATTTTATAAAACGCGTTATTCATGTGGTTTTTAAAAATAAAAGTATTTAACATGCGGCTTTTCTGTCTGCTTTCTGTTCTATCCAAGGCCAGATTTTGAGCTTGGTGGGCTGGCCAGATGGTCTGGGACAGTGACCACAGCTGCATGTAGTGCTCACTGTCCATGTTTGTTCGAGGTCAAGGATTTGGCAGGCGGGGGCTGCCTTTCCTCAGCCTGTTTCTGTGAAGAGAAATGCCTACGGGGGTGTCCAACCGGCGGCCCGTGGGCCACAAGCGGCCCACGATGGCTATGAATGTGGCCTAACGCGAAATTGCAAATCTACTTAAAACATTATGATATTTTTTTGTTTTCGTTTGTGTTTGTGTATTTAATGCATGGCCCAAGTATGCATTAAAGTATGGCCCAAAGTTTGTGTATTTAATGCATGGCCCAAGTATGCATGGCCCAAGTATCTTCTTCCAGTATGGCCCAGAGATGCCAAAAGTTTGGACACCCCTGGAAGAACAGCCAGTAGGAGGGTGGGAAAGGGCAGGGGGTAGTAGTAGCCTCATTTGACTGATGAAGACCGGGAAACTCTGGAGGCTGGACGGGCCAGGGAAATCCTGCTTCAGTCCTAAGGCTTGGGGGATGATAACTTGAATGTCTAAACTTTTCCATAGTAGAAGAACTAACTCCAAGACTGTCCTCCAAACTAATTTTCCTCTTCTTCCTTATCAATTCACCTCACAAACTCTTTGGTTGCACAGCCCCCTGTAGCTAGGTGTGGCCATGTGACCAAGTTCAGGCCAGTGAGAGGTAATTGGATGTGTTGTGTGCAACTTGCAGGAAATGTCCTTAAAGAGAATGGCATGTCCTGTCTTCTTTTCTCTGTCTTGCTGGCTACAGTGTGGGCATGATGGCTGGGACAGGAGTGACCATTCTGGGCCAGGAGGCAACGCGCTCGGGATGATGAGCAACAGGGTAGAAAGAGTCTGCCTTTAAAGTGACTTTAAAGCTTCTTTAATGTGAAAGTGAAGCCAGCTTCCCTCTTAGTTTAAACCAGTGCTTTTTTTAGAGTTTCTGTCACTAGAAACTCTAGTTACTAATCTTAAGGTCTAGAACCTAATCTTAATTAATTACAATGGATATCACTTATTTAATACTTACCATGCCAGTGACTATTCTAAGTGCTTTACAGGTGTTATCTTGTTAATCTATGTAACAGCCCATGAGGTGGGAACTATAATTAACCTTGCTTTACAAATTAGGAATCTGAGACACAGAGAGGATGACGGATTTGCTCCAGGGTGCACAATGAGTGACTCACGGAGCTGAAATCTGAATCCAGATCATCTGAACCCAAAGCCTGCCCTTGGGGCCCCACTCCTTCTGCTCCTTTTTATGCCCTGGTCCCATCTGATGTTTCTGCAGGCTTGTTCAGGTGAACTCAGCTCCACACTCTACCCTACCCTGGTCTCCAGCAAGAAGCCCATTCCCTCTTTACCCTACTTTACTGAGAAAAGGTTCTGACTGGCTAAGTCACGCTAAAGGGCAAAAAATCAATGAGAGCATAATCTGTTCCCTCGCTATAAGGACAACGGGCGCTTTATTTCTGTGCTAGTATGAGGGTGGATGCGTGACAGACACAGAAGGAAAAACACTGGGTGAGGCTTGGGCACTGAGATCAAGTGACCTGGATTTTATCTGTACTGCCAGCGAGCTCTACAATCTTGGCCAGTCTTGTAACCACCCTGGGCCTCTGTTTCCCCCTCCATAAAACAGGTAAAGTCAGACTTTCCTTAGGCAGGGCTGTTCTAAGTGTTAAATAAAATAACCGATGAGAAGGCACCTGGCCCTCTATCAGCCTGGCAGGTAATGGGTATCAATAAATATGAATCTTTAGTTTATTCCATTTTTCTGCTGTTCCCTCTAGCCTATTTTTAAAAGGTCAGATATTGAAGTATAATTTACACACAGTAACATCCACTCTTTTGAGAGGTACAGTTGTATAATTTTGACAAATGTAGTCATATAACCACCATCACAATCAAGGTATAGATTTCCAAATAGTTCCCTCATGCCCTTTTGTCCTCCAAGATTGTTTCTCATTTATTCTAAGATTTATTGAGCATTCACTAGATGCCAAGCTCTCAGCTGGGTCTACACTGCAGAAACAAAGATGACAGGTAAATCCATGCCCTTGGGGGTTTACAGTCTATCAGATACAAAGAGGCAACAAACAGGTCAATTAGCATACCAGCAAACAAAATCATCATGGAGGTAGTAAGTGCTCTGCGACAAGCAGATTACTTGGTAGCTGGAAGCTGGTGGACTATTTCAGTAGGAAGGGCAGGTGCTATTGAGTTGGTAACTTTGTCCTTTAAAATTCATGACAAATTCTACAAGTTGTTGCCAAAATTCCCATTGAATGGACAGGGAATTTGAGGCTCAGAGAGGCTAAGGAAATTGCTCAAGGTCACACAGCAAATGGACAGAAAAACAGGTCAGCAGATTCCAAAGCTCATGCCAAAAGCTCAGGGTTTTTTTCATCACACCACAGTCTCCTGAGCCTGGGCCGTCTCTGCCGGAATGGGGCGGGGGACGGAGGCAAGGCTGTGAGGCCTGCGTTGCCTGCTATTCTGTGATCACAACATGTTGGAGAGTCCTATAAACAGCCGAGGGCACTGCAGTGACCTCACACTCCTTGCCGCACCTCTCTCCTCCTCTAAGTGGGATGTCAACCTGGTCTCAGTCCCTCCCACCCTGGACACCAGGCATTGCAGGGTGCTCGGCGGAGACAGCTGATCTCCCCCTGCACCTCCTGACCTCCTCCATCACGAAGACACAAACCGAGGTTGTCTGGGATGAACGTGCCCTCTTTCTCTCAGCCCCCTTTTTCTTTTCTTTCCTCTCTTCATATCCCTCTCCTCCCCTCTGCTCCTCCTCTTTTCCCTCCTGATAACTCATCTCTCTCTCTCATGCCTTGAGACGAAAGGGCTGATTAATCTTGATGCTGCCACCTCTACTAGGCTGCACGCTCGTCCACGGGCACAGGTCTTCCTTCCAGGGCTGCCTGAGCGCGCCCTGGAAACCAGGGCTCATTGGTAAAAGATCACATTCATTCTTCCACAGCCTGAATGCTCGGAAGAAGGCTCTGCCAAGGCAAGGTTTCCACCCCGAGATATCAGTCGCCAGGAGATTGCTGGGGTTACCTGCCACCCGGAGGCTGACGTTCAGACCTGCTGTTTCTACCTAGACGTGAGTTTGGGCGATAAGCGAGCATCCCTGCCCCTTATAACATACATACTCTCTAGCACCACAAACTGCACAGTGCTTGAGAGCATTTGATTAATGTGCTGCAGGCTTACTTAATTTGCATATTTGCATAAATATCTTACATAAAGAGAGATCGTGCAGGTCTTTTCTTCTGAAGGAGTTGGTTATATACCTGCCCCCTTCATGCAAGTTCTAGACATGTTCTAGAAAACCTAGGTATCAATGAGATGCTTGCATGTTAAATCACATCTTAATTTGAACATAGACAAGGCTTGCAAATTATGGTGCAGCAAATCGTTAAACCTCAGTTTCCTCATATGAAAAATGGGCTTAATCATTTACGCCCCAGTTAGCTTGCAGAGCTGTTGAGAGACTTGTGGGATGAAATTTTAATTTCGTGGATGTACTTTGTAAGGTTACAAAGCACTTTATTACATCAAAGTAATGTTGTTGTTAAAAAGAAGATGTAGTTGGCCAAGGAAATTACCACTTCCAAAAAGAAATTCCGTGGTAACCCAATTTTCATGTATTCAGTTGGCTAAGATGAAGATTACACTCGTACTGTATGTTTTCCAAATCCAGACAGGCCAGATGGCATCCCACTGAGCCTTCTGAGACTTGGGGAGCACTTTGTGTTTGCCTCTGACTTACTATCAGCCGTAAAGAGTATCCTGTTCAAGAATGTCTATTAAAATCTTAATTTCAGGGCACCAGTTAACCTTGAGACCCCAGCCTATCTCCCTCAGTCCCTCCAATCAATTTGAAATAAGAGCATAAGAATGAAGGACAATCCCTAGCGCCTCCTTAGGTGTGGCCCCTTGCATTTGAAATGTTCTTCACCCCAAACACTCGGGAAGTTGTAAGGCCAGACAGACATGTGTGGGGTTCTCCACCCCCAAGGGAGAAGTGGTGAGCTGCATAAAGTACCTCTCTTTGTACACATTTTGAGCCAAAATGGAATGATTGCCACCTGGGAGGGAATTCATTTTATTCAAATAACACCACCAAGTAGCAAGATTTATGGCACATATTTCTGGGCAAGTGCTCAGCAGCAACCAGATGCCTGTCTGCGCTCCTGCCCCCTTGGGACAGCCTGCAGGTACAGTCATAGCTCAACTCTAAGAATATATGACAAAGGCAGTGGGGAGTGTGGTTTACAAATTGTTTTCTGATGCAAGATCAGTGGCAAGTGTGTCCTCACCAGACATTTGAAAGACCTTGAGACACCACTTTCTCTCTCGGAAGGGGACCAGTGTCAACTCATCCGTCAATACACTCTCGCTCAGTGTCTCTTCTGGGCAAATCATCGTGTTAGGAAATATGGAGGAGACTCCCCAAATATTTTCAACCTAGACTAAGAGCTGTCATTTTAGCAGGAAAAATAAGACGTTCTTGTGGATAAAGATAAGGGCCCAGAAGAGAGACAGGAGGAGGAAGAAGCTAACTATCCAATCTCATGCTGGGACTGAGAAGCTTAAATTACATTATCCCATCTGACCTTTACCACCATAAGGTACCATCTTCATCCCATTCTATCAGTGAGAATACTGAGAACGGAGAGGTTAAGTGACTTGCTCAAGGTCCCACGACGGGTAAGTGGCAATAAAGTATTGGTTCCAGGGAGCATTTGAGATCTTACTTCCCAGCATGTCATCAGTTTGTCTCAAATAAATTCTTTTTTTTTTTTTTAAGTGTTCATTCTTAGTCTGCTTCATTCTGATGGGGTCACAATCAAAGTGAAAAATTTAAGTTGACCTCCCTACTGTCAGGGGTAAGCCCCCATTTTTGAAAACCAAATAACATTTGGCTGAATTTCCTCTTTATTCAATTCATTTAAGGGGAGGGTCCTGGGGAACCACTAACTCTAGATCTGAAGCTTCTCTGCTGATCAACTATAACTCTAAATAAATAATTGTTCTTGCCCATTCCACAGACAGATCCCTTTCCTGGCTGAATTCTCCCTTCCCCCACCGACATCTTCCCACATTCATTCAGCTGCTCTCTCTCTCCCCTCACACACGCACGAATTCAGATACATACCTTCCCACCACACACCCATATGCAAAATAAAATTAGAAATACCACCAGAATTTCCAGGTATTTAGGGAACGGAAATCTTCAATCAATGCAGTCCAAACCAAGCCCCCTGGGCTCCCTGCCTCCCAAGCCAGGGTGAGAGGCAGGCAGAGCCTGTGAAAGGGGTTCTGAAAGCCATGACCTTGACACAAAGGGGCCCTGAAGGAAAAGGCCACCTGTGCTTTCCTGTGGCTGCCCTGTGGGCCGTGGAGCTCAGAGGGCTACCGGATTCTCAGAGGCCAATACCTGGCAAGCTGGGATTTTTTTGTTTTTTGGTTGTTTTGTTTTGTTTTGTTTTTGCTTATATGTAAGACCCTTTCAGGGCATGAGGTGTCCTGAGCCCCCTTTTTATTTTGAGGTACACTGATAAAATACAGAGAAAACAGTATCTGATGATTCAAAAATATAGGCTGAGCCAATAAGCATATGACCCTCATTTTAAGGGATTGCTCTTGTTTTAATCAACCAGTTGAAAGAGCAATAAACAATTATTTATTATGTTTGCCTTCACCCAGAGACGTGGAACAGGACAGGTGGTGGGGGAGGCATGATAGCCCAGGAAGCCGAGGTAGTGGTGGTGGCTCCAACACACCTGCAGTATTTCTAAAGCTCCATCTGCTTTCTTTCCCCTTACCACCTTTTGACACACACTGGCCAACTGTCCCCACCCTCTTGGTGCCCCTCAGTACCCATCTCAGGATAGTGGAGTCAGGAAAGAGAAGCAAATAGGAACGAGGAGATGAGACAGGATGCCAGGCAGATGCTCCTGGTCCAAGCTCTGTGTCTCGATAAACCCCTCTGTTGTCCTCTCTTCTCCCACATGAGAGCTCCCCCTGGGTCTCAGAGTGATATTGTGTTGTGTAGTGGCCAAGAGAGAGGGTGCATTAGTTCAAATCCAGGCTCTGCCCCTTACCCACTGGGTGACTCTGGGCACGTGACTTAGCGTCTTTGTATCTCAACCTCCTCATCTGTACACTGGGGATCATCATGCTTCTGTTGGAAAGATTAAGAAAGCTGCCTTATGGTAAAGGTTCATTAGCACAGTGCCTGGTTCTAAGGGTCCAGTAAATAATGCCAATGATTATGAGCTAATACTCAAATAGCACTTACCATGCCAGGCCCTGTTTGAGGGCGTTACATGTTATCAGAGAATCCTCACATCTCTGTTTTACAGGCGAGGAAACTGGAATCTGAAGATCACACAGTAGTGAATGGTGGATATTCAGACCCCGGAGACAGGCTCCAGACAGAGTCGGGGTCTCAACCCTTCTGTGACAATGACGCTGATCTTTATGGGTGTTGCGCCTGGCAGGCTGAGCACTAAAACCCCCAGGCTTCTCTCTGTCCCAGAGTGGAGAGCAGGGAGAGTTGTCAGTCACAGTAGAAAGGCAAAAGCAGGTGATGGCTGCAGCATTCACATCAGGGCTGAATCCAGATCCCAGATGGGACCGGTGGTTGAAGTCAGGCAGGGCGCCCTGGCCGGCTCCAAGGGAACTAGGTAGGGGAGGGGCGGGGGGCAAGTCCACGATGCTGAGAGGGGCGGCCAGAGCGCCACCCCAGAAGGGGAGGAAGGGGTGGCGAGGTTGGGGGGAGTACCCAGCAGCCATACCCGCCGCTTCCTGGCCCCCACTCGCCGGCGCCCCAGTGGGAGGACCACAGCTGCCCGCTCCGTTTCCACACCCCCGCTACCTGCCCAGTCCCCGAAGCGAATCGTGAGGAGGCTGCGAGCCAGCGGGGCCGAGCCCACAACTTTGCAGCCTCGGGTGGGGGGCTGGCGAGAGCTGGCGTCCAGGGCTCCTCTTATCGGCGACTAGAGCTGGGTGAGTGCCTTTCCCCACCCCTCTGCGGCGGTGCGGCGGCGGCGCAGGGGGCGGCTTCCTGGGCGTCCGGGAGGCGGTGGCCGAGAAGCCGGCGGCCACCCGTGCCGCCTGCCTCCCGGGGGCTCCGGCTGTGCCTCCCGCCGCGGGCGAGGCTGGCGCCAGTGCTGAACGGACAGCTCCTCTAGTCCCGGCCTCCCCGGGGGTCTCCGCCGTCTCTCCTCCCGCGCAGGGCCCTGCTGCGGCCGTTCGCCGAACGCCGCTCACTCCCCCAGCCCCAGCCCCAGCCCTTCGCCTTCCAGGCGCCGCGGCGCATCTGGAGGCTGCTCCTGCGCCCCCCTGGCGACCGGCGTGGGGAAGACACTTGCTTCCCCGGAGCCCGGGGCCGAGGGCTCTCTTTGGGGTGGGCAGAGCCGCTGCAGCCCCCCCCAGAGCGCGTGGTCAGAGGCAGGGTCGTGCCCTCAGCGACTACCCCCGAAAGTGCCTTGCGCTGGGCCCCTGCCGCGGAGAGAGGCAGGCGGTTCCCAGGGCGGCCGCGGGTCTCCGGGGGTACTGGCACATTCAGAGGGGACTCCAAGGTGATCAGTCACCCGACCGGACGGGACAGCCTGGACGGAAGCCCCGTGGCATTTACCCATCCTGGGCTCAGCAGCCTTCCCAGAACTTTTCTCGCGCCTCGGGCTCCCCGTCTCCATAGCCCCTAGTAAAGTTCTCTCGGGCTCCCAGAATACTGTTTCCCGGTGGCCTCCGAAGCTGGGCAGGAACCAGGGCTGTGGGGAGGGGGCAGGGAGAGTGGGGATGCGGAGGGGGCTGCGCTCTGCCGCCGGGGTCGATCAGCCGGAAGGCCGGCCAAGCAACTACTCCTGAGCCCAGGGAGGGCTAGTTGGTACCGAAAGGGTTTCGGCGCCATCGGCGTTGTTTGGGTTTCTAGCTCCAGGAGGGCGGGAGGCGGGCGCGAAGGGGGATTTTAATATCGTCGCCTCAAATGAAAACGCTCTTTGCAAAGAAAAAGCCAGGGCTGCCAGCGTGGAGAGGTGGGCTGACCAAGACCGGCTGACACAGGTATTCCGGCTGCCCCCATCCCACCCCACTCGGTGCCTGAGCGCGTGTGTGAATGTATCGATTGCTTTAATTGATTTTTTGAAAAAGCCAGGTGGCAGCGGCTGCTTGTGTGTACACAGATATACACATACACAAACACAGACACCCAGGCACACATAGATTACACGTATAGAGTCACACACACAAGGAACACCTTCCTCTCCCGCCCCCCACCAAACACAAACATCACGGACCCACAAGCACACATACCTCCAAAGAGTCTTACGTTACCGGTGAGGTCCCTGAGTTCTGCCCAAGATGGGGTGGGGGCAGGGGCCGAGAAAGGGGAGGCGAAGCAAGACTTCCATCATTCGCTTCAGTCGCCACCCCAAACCAATCCTTTGCTTTCTCTACTTGGGGGTTCTGAAGGAGAAACCCAAACCTGGGCTCTTTTCCGCTGCCATAAAAGAGCGAAGCCCTAACCCCCTACCCCCATCCCTTGCAGGCTGCGCACAAACCCAGCCTCACTCTTTGTGCCTGAGTCGGGGGCGCCCAGGCGCCCGCCAAAGTCTCTCAAAAACCGAGGGAGCGGCCACCGGGAAGTACAGCCTGACCTCCAGAGGCCGTTGTGGTCTCAGGGACGCATGCCTGCTTGGGCCTGGCTTAGGAAAGAGAGGAGGGGTGACCGAGGAACAGGGATCCGGGAGCGAGGATGTACGTGGAGCGGGCCCAACAGACAGCGCCGGAGGAGCGCCCTAGGGCGCCCCCTGGACACCGCAGTAAGTCTTGCTCTCGCCCTAGGCCCCTTAGGAATGTAATCGAAGATGCTGGCCCTGAGGCTGCTCAACGTGGTGGCCCCCGCCTATTTCCTGTGCATCTCCCTGGTGACCTTCGTGCTGCAGCTCTTCCTCTTCCTGCCCAGTATGCGCGAGGACCCCGCAGCCGCCCCGCTCTTCTCGCCTGCGTTGCTCCACGGGGCACTCTTCCTGTTCCTCTCAACCAACGCCCTGGGCAATTACGTCCTGGTCATCCAGAACTCCCCCGATGACCTGGACGCCGGCCAGGGGACCTCGACCAGGAAGGCTCTGTGCCCCCCGCCCAGCACCCACTTCTGTCGAGTGTGCGCCAGAGTCACCCTGAAGCACGACCATCACTGTTTCTTCACCGGCAACTGCATTGGCAGCAGGAACATGCGCAACTTCGTCCTATTCTGCCTCTACACCTCCCTGGCCTGCCTCTACTCCATGGTGGCAGGAGTGGCCTACATCTCCGCCGTCCTTTCCATCTCCTTCGCTCACCCTCTGGCCTTCCTCACGCTCCTTCCCACCTCCATCAGCCAGTTCTTCTCTGGTGAGTGGGCCTTGACAGGCAGGTTGGGTCCTATACCAAGATCCCCGCCCCCACCCAAGTTTGCCAGATTTAGAAAACAAAAACAAACCCAGGATTTCAAACTAAATTATAATTTCAGATAAACAACACATAACTTTTTAGTGTATAAGTGTCTCCTAAATACTGCATGAGACATACTAAAAATATTTACTGTTACCTATCTGAAATCCAATTTAGCTGGGCGTGCTGTATTTTACCGGGTAACCTCTTTTCCTACCCTATCCTCATCCCCTCCTCCTTGCTCACCACTGTCCATTTGCTCATAGCATTGTGGTGATCCAGGTAATACAGCTGCAGGAAGGCTGGGTGCCGGCCACCCTTCCATGCAGCCTGTGAGGTACACCCATGCTATGACCTTCCTCTGCCCGGACCCCGAATCTGCTCACAGTCCACCCCAAAAGCTCTGTCCTCCAAAGGTCTTGCCAACCCACCACAGTGAGGTCGACAGGGTGCCAGGCCAGCCCCAGCAAGAGGCTAAGCTCTACCCTCCTGCCCATTATGTTGGACATCCCCGCCCCACCGCCCCCAGTGGCTGAAGCTTGCAGATGCCTCGGAGCAGGGGGTGACTTGGTTGGAGATGCAGCCATGTATAATGGTTCCATTCTCACAGGACAGAGTCATGGGGCTGGTGTGGGATCTGACCCTCTAAGAGGCTCTTACCCCTGCAGGAACCAGACGTGTGGGCCTTCACAATGGCACTCAACTGGGCACCCTGGTGAGGACTGTGTAGAGAGTGCCCCAAGAACAACTCCCTGGTGCCCTCCCGGCCCAGAGGGACCTGGTGGCAGTTCCTAACACTTTACCTGACCTTGAGATGTGGTCTCTGCCTCATTTCCTTCTTCTCTATCCCTTCCCTGGCCTTGGACTCTGGTTGACTTGGTTCTAACAACTGAGCGTGCACATGTGTGTGTATGATATTGTTTTCTCCCTTTCTCAGATGAAGAAACTGAGGTTCAAATTGGATTGAGTGGCTTGCCCAGAGTCTCACTACTGCTGCAAAGCAACCTCTTGCCTGCCCCTCCTCCGCCCCCACACAGCACCACAAGGAATACAACATATTTCCTCACCCATTGGCATTTCAGGGACAAAGAGAGAATGCAGCCACTTCCACTGGGAACCCAAGATTGTCTTGATGTGCCTGGGTTGGACATTCATAAAAATTGTGCTCCACTCTGGAGGGAGCCATCAGTTCAGTCTTTGCAGGCATAGAACTGTTGTGCCATTTGGCAGTGGGAACACAGAGACTCAGGAAGGACCCAGCTAGGCGGGTTGCCGGGAGGTCTGGTGGCTGAACTGAGCCCAGAACTCAGCTCTTGGGCCTTCTGGATTCTGATGCTGGCATAGGAGGCTGCTGGGACTGAAATAACCAGGAGGAGGAAGGGTAGGTGGGCGGGCTAGGGGGTGGAGTGTGAGCACAGGCAGGTGGAGGGATGGGGAGAGCCAGAGAACCTAATTACACTCTCTTTCTCAAGTAGTTTTATCACATAAAAATGGATGGTTCCATAGGGATGATCTCGAAGTGGTTTGATCTGAGATAAGCCCAGGCTCGAGGCCTAGTCCCGTGTGCTAGGGTCGGGGGGCAGGAAAGAAAGGAAGAGGGACCTCTTTCTTTGATCCGATGGGAGAACAGGGCCAGGAAGTGCCTGCCTTGGAGCCCAGATCCCCATTTCAGCAGGAGGATGAGTGCCATTATCTTTTACCTCCTCACCGTACCCACTAGGAAAAGAAGGCCAAGATTTCCAGTCTCCAGCTCTCCCATCTTATCTTCCTCCTTTGCCAGCCTTTCATTGTTCCCCTTGTCAGTCCTTATTCTCTCCCCTCCCCACCAGGTACACCCCACCTCTTCAGCACCTCCCTCCCTGTCTCTTCTCTCCCGATTGTCAACCCAGGTGGTTGAGGGTGCTCCCTATCTCATCTGCTCGGGAGGACAGGAGGGAGTCAAAAGGCCCAAGTCATTTGATAGATTGAGCTATTATTTCCCAACTGTGGTGCTTGTCGTCCCCAGCTGTGGTACTGTCCCTGAGTCATATCTGCCACAGGAGCACAGGATGGCTAGGAGTGTGGGCCCTGTGAGCTAGAAGTGGAAGGGGTCTCCTGATGTCTGCTGCCCATGGGCCGTTAGCTGATGCTAAAGAGATAGGAGGTTGGTCAGGTGGATTTGAGAAGCTGTCATTTCTTTTGTCGTCTTGGGATCTGTACAGGTTGTGTCACCTCCCCGAGCCTCATTCTTCTCATCTAGGAAATGGAGATGATACCGTCTGACCTGTGCCATGGCACTGGTATAAGTACGCCAGCATGGTAGGTGCCCATAGAAGGGAAAGGGGATTAACGTTTGTTGAGCACTTACTATGTGCTACCCACTGTGCAGGTCTCATTTCATTCAATCCTCATCACAAGTCAGTGAAGTAGGTATTATCATATCCATTTTAAAGTCTCAGGAACCAAAGGGTCAGTAAGGTTAAGTTGCTTCAAAGCCACACAGCTAGTAGGATTCCAGCCCAAAATTTGGACTCAGGGCTGCTAGCCTCCAGAGATCATATTCCTTCCACTATACCACCCTGCCTCTCTGAAGCTGCTTCTCGTTGAATGAGCCGCTTTGGGAGGCAGGGAGCTTCTTGTCCCCGAATGTATATTAAAGATGCTAGGCAACGACCTGTCAAAGGCGTCATAAATGCTTGGTGGGAAGCAGGGAGGGAGAGATTGAATGGCGTGACCATCCAGGCCCTTTTAGAAGAACTGTGATGTTTCTAAAAGAAACAGAACTATTATTAGATTGTTGAAAGGGCTGAGGCGGCCAGGTTAGGCAACTTCAAACACTTCAAGGAAAAGCGGGTCCCCAGAAGCGCCTTTGGTAGCTGCCGCGAGGGGCCGGGAGAAGGCCGCAAGGTCTTTTCCCCGCGCCTTGATTTGGCAGCAGAAAAGAAGCTCGCGGAAAACAGCCCCCATCAGCCCAGGCTTGTCCCTGAGGCCGCGTTGCAAGGCAGACCCGCGCTTGGCAGCTCTGATGTTCTCACATCCCAGCTCGAGGGCTGTCTTTGCCTGTCAGCATTCCCGGAGCCCAAAGGGAACCATGGTCCCTGGACCCTTCATCTTACATGGGGCTGCCTGAGCTAACCTGTGCTGACAGGAAGAAGTGGGTCAGAGGGATGGCACGGCCCAATGTGAGTCCTGTCCCGCTGCTGCCCCCAGCCAGCTGAGGGGCCCCCTCAAATTGCCAACTGGAGCGACTTTTACCTCCCCTGGGCAGATGGACTTATTTTTCTCCAGCTTTGCAAATGGAAGCCTGCTATCAAAGCTCCGAGGGCTGAGGGCTAGGGGAAGCTGCTAATGAGCAAACTTGAATCAGGCCCACGTCCTCCCGGGGGCTAAGTCCACCACTGCTCAGGCTGGACAAGTTTTAAAAGCCCAACCCTCAGGGCTCCGAAAATTGGAGCCCGAGAGACCGGGGAAGAGGTAAACTGGGGCCAGGGGGTGCTGGAGAAGGGAGGGGTATGGTTGAGATTTGCAGAGGTCAAACAGGTTGTAAGGCGGGGGTCTCTGGAGCGGGAACCTCATCACACTGGAGTAGGCGGTGGTGGGCTTGAGGAGGGCTCTCAAATTTTCTTCTGGGTCCACTGCCCTGGCTGCTGGGCAGGTCAAGGTAGGTGACTGCAAGCCCTGGGAAGAAGGAGGAGAAAGTCTGATAGTCTAAGGATTTAAAGTTGAGACTCTTCTGGGCATAGTCTCCTCCTCTATGAATGACTCTCAGCAGGGAGTGCTGCGTTGAGCATGAACCAGAAAACTGGCCGCTGGGCACACATTTCTCCTGAACCGTGCAACCCCAGGGGACCATTTTACAGAGGCACAAACTGCAACTCAGAAAGGTTAACAAACTTGTGTGAGACCACAGAGCCGGGAGATTCAAGCTTAGCATGGACTGACTACCCCAACTCTGAAGAAGAGTGTGGAATCTCTTACTCGAGGACTGTTTGAAAACTAGTAATAGAGAGAACTTGTTTAGAGGAATTTACAGGAGGTTCTGCCCAAGGCAAGGGGCTGCACTAATGACCTTGGGGGCCTCTTTCAGCCTCGGCAAGCTCCGATTGACAGGACATGTTCTAGTGGCACAATGTCCTCTTGTTAACATTAATGACTGAAATATTCTCTAAGTCGGAGTTCTGCGCTGCCCTGGGAGCTTGGGACTTAATTCTTCTTGATGACTAGGCCCCGTCCTCCATCATGCTGTCACTTTCCTGAGTCCTTCCAGCCAATGATCCCAGCTCCACAGGGAGAAGGTACTTCAGTCTAGACAGCTGCCCAGGTGCCACCTCCCTCTCTAGGATCCTCAGATCACCCCTCTCTCCTCCTGAGAAAAAATCACTCTCCCTGTTTCCAGAGCAGAAAGAGAAGGCAGAAACACAGGCATGTCTGGCTCAGGCAATGTTCGTGTCTAGGCTCTGCCCAGAGAAGCTTCCTTCCTGGTATCCCCAGTCCATTTCTGGCCTCGGGAGTCATCAGCGCTAAGAAAAAGTTAGGGCAACTAGTTTATCCTTTCTCTCCCTCGCTGCAGCGCCGAGGTTGCCATAAAATGTAGCTTCAATCTCATTCATCTCCCTCCCTTCCCAGCGGAATGCGCCTGCAGTGGTGGCAGGTCCGTACGTGGCCTGGGTGTAAAGCGAATCTGGTGTTTCCCCGCCCCCACCCCCCTGCAGGAGCTGTCCTCGGTTCTGAAATGTTCGTCATCCTCATGCTCTACCTCTGGTTTGCCATCGGCCTGGCCTGCGCGGGCTTCTGCTGCCATCAGCTGCTGTTGATCCTCCGGGGACAGACCCGCCACCAGGTGCGGAAGGGGGTAGCAGTGAGGGCCCGGCCCTGGCGCAAGAACTTACAGGAGGTGTTTGGGAAGAGGTGGCTGCTGGGCCTGCTGGTCCCCATGTTCAACGTGGGAGGTGAGAGCTCCAAGCAACGGGACAAGTAGCGGGCACTCCCATCATTTCTCTGTGTGTGTCTGTACTCCTCCTGAACATAAGACCGTGACACCCTTGTCTCCACCCATGACCCACTACAACCCAGGGCTGGTGATGTCCTAGCATCCACCCCGGTCTAGGACACACAGAGAGCAACATTGGCTGGTGGATCGTGACAAGGAGGAAAATGAGACCCCCCAGGCATTGTTACACTCCCCACAGGCCAGCCAGGTGGCTGTTAGGAGGCCTCTGCTTTGGTTTCTTTTCCTCGGGGTCCCTGCCTAGCCCCTTTGCCCGGCTTGTCCACTCTGTACCATGTCTTGTGTCATCACTGCCGTCTTCTAGAGCTCTTCCACTCAGCCCCACATTGGGAGTGGGGAGTGAATTCTTGCTGCTAGGATGATGCTCCCTGGGACCTGGAGGCTGGCAAAGATGTTTAAAATTACAAAATGTTTAAAATGACCAAGACTGCTCTGCCAACTGCCAGGGAGATTGGGAGAGGAGGGGTGTGTGTCGCCGTCCCCTCTGTGGAATTGTGGGCAGGGGGAAGGAAGAAGAACTCAGTAGCTTGCTGCTTACTGCACCCCGCGCCACCCCACCTCACCCCCAAGTTGCAAGGCCTTTTTTGGGGGACACAGCAGCCAATGGTCTGGGATTTCTAGATGGTGCCCCCTGTGTACTCTGCCCCAGCTGGCCACCCCAGCCCAGCCCAGGACCTGGCTGGATACTTTCTTTCCCTGGCATGCTTCCAGTCTTTGCTAGATGCCAGGAAGGCAAAGAGAAGGAGAAGAAAAGGGGACATACTGATACATGATAGAGGTATGTGACTCTATAAGCATATAGAAGGGGATGTGTGTGTGCGCGGTGGGTAGAGGGAGAGAAGAGAATTCTTGGGGGAGGGGAAGAGAGGGTCACACAGAGGTTGGGCATTGGGATATTTGGGGAATGAGAATGAGAGAGGCAAATGGGTTCATTTTTTCCCTGCATAAAGGACATTCTGGCAACTAAAGCTGTTCAGTGTTAGAACGGCTTCCTGGGGAGGTAGTGAGTGCCCCCAAACTGGAGGTATTCCAGCAGGGGCTAGGCAGGCATGCCATGGAGAGACTTTCCACACAGGGTCAGGGAAGGGAAAACTCTTCCTGCCCCAAGATCCTGGAGTCCCCCTTGTGATTGCCAGGACCAGGGGCAGGACCAGTGCAGGTGCCTGCGCACTGTTTGCTTTCATGGAGGATGGGCCAGGCATGAAGGAGTCTGAAAATCATGATGCAAACTTTTAGGACCCCACCCAGCCACTGCAGAGAAAGTCTCTGGAGAGAGAAAGTCGACCTGGGTGTCAATGCTAGGTAAGGGAGTTGGCATTTGAGGACAGGGAGATGGAGCAGTTCAGGGGCAGGTGGGGACGGTAGTGGGGAGAGCAGAGCTTGAAAGTCATGCTCAACTCGGAAGGGTGAGATTGGGAGAGCTGAAGCTGTAGAAGGGGGAGACCAGAATATAGGGGTGCAACTGCCAGACCAGCCCTGTTTATCTGACCAGCTCTGAAGAGGGACACAGCTGTGTGTCCTGGAACCCAGAAGACCAGACCCCTGGGACATATGAGGGAGTGGGGACAACACATGTGCCCCCTCCTGACTGGGTCTCAAGGCCAGTCAGCCATCCATGCAGGCAGCAGGGCTGAAGCCCAGGCCCTGCAGTGTCCAGCTGTTGGCCATGACGACCCCAGCTGTTACCACTCAATACCCTGAGTTCTTGAGCAGAGCTTGGAAGGACTTTACCTTGGTCCTGCTTCATGCCCCCTAGAGGACTAATGTAGTCATGGCGCAAACTGCTTAAACTTCTCCCTCCTCCATTCATGCATCCTACATGTGCTTATTTATTTAGTGCCTGCTATGTGCTCTTCTGGGCACTGATACACAGTGGTGATCAAAACAATGAGATTCCTGCCATGGGGGCTGTCTTGCCACTGTCCCCATGCACTGACTTCCACCCCCAGAAAAATAGTCACTCTGCCATCTTAGAGGGAAAGGATGTGGCAGAAAGGGCTGAAGGAGAAGCCAGGCTGCCTGGATGGAGGAGTCATTGGGGGGCATCCTCACCCCAGCTCTGGCCACACTTAGGTGATCCAGGCCTTGGCTCTCTGTTGACCACAAAGCCCAAGCCTGGAAGCCAGCACAGCCATTCGCAGTGTCCCGGAGCCTCATCCCTGTGAGACTAGACTTTGGGGGAGGGAGCCAAAGGGAGACCTGCAGCGGGTCGGCTCCTGGCAGGTTGGGCACTGTGTGTTGGGGGAGGGGTAACAGGATGGGGAGGTTGCCAGCTGTGGGACTTGAGTAGCATTTGTATACATGCCCCTGTATTGTCGATAAAGAACATCAATAAAATATGTGGTTTTTAAATTGGATTTGATGTGATCACATGGGCCCTGTGGTTGGTAGCAGGGCCGCAATGCACTGATGCAGTCATACCAGCTGTTAAAATATTTAAGGTAAGTATCAAAAATACTTCTGCTTAAATAGGTACATCATCTTTGTCTAGACTGCTGCCCTAGATGCTCCCTGCTCCTCCCCTGGGACCCTGGCTCACCCCACAATCCAGCAATTAAAAGCACACCTGTACGGGACCCCAGGCCCCCCTGCACCAGGCTTTCAGCCAGCATCCATTGTGATGGGTCAGGGTTGTGCTGTGTGGCTGGGAAGTGTATAGATATCACCCCTGGCTGGTAGCAGGTCTACAGTGCTGGGGTCTGTGAACCCATGGGACCAGGGATGGCCTGTCTATCCTGGGGACTTACTTCCTCCTCTTCCTCTTCTCCCTCCTCCCACCTCTTTCCACATCAGAGGACAGGTTGGGGGAGAATGAAGAGTCTAGCTGCTTCTCCAACGCAGCCAGAGATGACCACCCCTGAGGATGGTCAGCCAGGGCCTCCTGCCCCCTCAGCGCTTACCTACCACACCTGGAGACCTTGGGCTGCCCAGCCCTCAGGATAGCCAGGAGGGGGTTGAGCCCTGCAGGAAGTGGTACCCGAGCAAGTGAATGGGCACAACCTCTGATGTACCCTAAAGATGCGCAGACCCCGGGCTGATGAGACACAGCCGCAGAGTGCTGATTCTGCCTGGGCTGCTGACAAACCTTCAGCCTCGGCCAGGGTCCGCATTTCCCGAACACGGACCAAGGGGCAGCAGCCACCAGGTAGGCAGGGGCAGGGGGGGGAGGGGTGAATGGAGCTGTGACTAACCCTCTAGTGCTCAGTTACTGCTCAGCACATTCTAGAACACGGGCTGTCCATCTACACTCTACAGGGCAGACAGGCCTGTCTTGTTCACCATTGTCTCCTGGATGCCATGCAGGAGGTAGGCATCTAGTAGGTGTTCAATAAATATTGACCACATGAATACACAGATTTTGTGCCCATTCTCACTCCACATCTCGTATGCCCCTCACGTGGCCCACGTTGTGTTCTGCACATTGTGAGGCTTGAATGCGGATGAGACAACTCTGTCCTTGAGGAGCTCACATCCCAGAAGAGGTTCCTAGGAGTGCTCAGTGGACAGCACATGAGGCTTCCTTTTGTGCAGGGGCCTGGAAGGCTGGGTGAGGTCTCTGAGGTGGAGACAGACAGGCCGGGCTTTCCAGGCAGAAGGAACAGGTCTGGAGCCTTGGAGCGGCTACAGAACAATGAACATAGGGGACATCATGCAGAGGCAAGAGGGAGTTAAGGCTGAGCTGAGACCTGAGCAGAGGAGCTCTGAATGCCAAGTAAGAGGTTGGGAGTGACTTCGACAGAGAAGAGGGAGCCACTGAAGGTGGTGAGCAAGGGAGCTACATGATAAGAGCTAGATTTCAGAAGGCGGAGCCTCGGCACCTAGAGTGGAATGGGAGGGACCCAGTAAGAGGCATTCGCTATGATCTGAGTGTGATGTAACGAGGGTCTGGGTTGACAATACTGGCTGTGAGTGGGTCAGGAGGGGAAGAGCCCCTTCAGGAACAGGGAGCATGACTGGTGAGGTGCTGGGCTGGGGGCCCAAGATGGTTCTGAATGTTGAGACAAAGTGATCAGGGTGACCTCAAAGGCCAGGCCCTCAGGAGCACTGGGTTGGGAAGAAGACCATGACCCTGGGGTTCAGAGCCACCCAAGGCACTCTCCTCTGTCGTTGGTTCATTTGCTGGCAGTTGATGGTATCATTCTTAACTAACGGTCTGCAGCCTCGCCAGGAGGAAGGGGTACAGGGCGATCGGCACACCGTACTTTGCAGTACAGCTCTCTGCCCCCCAAGCTGAGTGGAGCCATCTGCCGGTGGCAATAGAGGTCATGGGTCCTCTGGCCACACACCCTGCATCAGACGGAGTGAAACACCTGGCTCCCAGTGCCGTTATACTCCCATCTGGAAAGTGGGCACTCTGCTTTGGCCCATGTCCTAGTGTCGGATTAGGCAAAATATGAACTGCCATGCTCCATGGTTCAGGAACCAAAGGAGCTTTGGGAAGAGGGTGGCTCGAGGGGACCTGAGCCACGACGCCCTCTGCAATAATGAAGCCAGTCCTTAGGTCCCAGGGGCCATCATTTAGCAAGTCTCTGACCCTAAAAATATGGTTGGTTGTCCTTGCCACTTTGCACATTTGGTCCTCCAAGTGCCTTGGCTTCTCTCTGTACCCTGTGTCCTCCAACTGGGCTCATTGGTCCCCTCGTCCCTCTCCTACCCTGTCCCTGGACATGCTCTCAGGGAGGCAGCCCCTCCTGCTGGGGGGAAGAGGAGGGGGTGGGCAGGGAGCAAGGATGCCTTGTCCTGTGCTGAGATGATTTAGAGGTGAGGCTGAACCTCGGACCTGGCCACCCGCCCGGGCGAGCCTGCCGGCGGGGCAGGGGACGTCTGGGGTAGCCCAGCTGCCTGGATGTTGGCCTCTGCTTCTGCCCTCAGTCCTCTCTCTGTGGGTGGTGCTGGCCCAGCTCCTCTGTCCATTCTTCAAACATTCATCGATGCTGACTTGGTGCGAGGCATGATGCCAAGAACCAGGAATTCAAAGATGAATGAGACCTATCGCCTGACCTCGAGGAGCTCATGGGGAAAAGGACGAATTGCAGAGGGTCTGGTTTAGTGGCTTATGAGAGGGAGGAGAACAGGGTGCTACGGAAGCCCAGAGGAGAGCACTCACTTGGCTGAGGGTATATTGGAAGACTTATCAGAGGAGGAGGAGCCATCAGGGTCGTGCAGGATGAATAGGAGTTGGCCAGGCAGACAAGCGGGGCCATGGGTGGGAGTGGGGGTAGGAGGGACTGGGCAGAGGCAGGGATGGCAGGCGTTTTCTGGGATTGCAAGGCTCCATTTAGGAGTGGTGGGCATACGAGTATACGTGCTGCAGTCATACTCCCTGTGAACCCTGACTCCTCCTCCTGATCACTTCTTACAAAACCCTGACTCACTCTCATTCAAGGTGGTTCCTCTTGGGAGAGTCAAGTACAGATTGACATTTAGTTTTTCTAATGGTCAGCAGTGTTCTTCAGGTTGGAGACCACAGGCAGGGGGGTCATGTTCATTCCCCAGGGAATCAGCCTGGGGACATCAGAGACCCCTAGACCTCTCTCTGGGTCCCAAGACAGGCCCCTGGGAGCTCCCCGCCAGTCTTTTCTTCCCAACAACTTCAGAAAATGGGGTTGGGAGGAAACCGTTTCTACCAAGATGGCTTCCAGGAGCTAGAGTAGAGTTGAAAGGCTGAAGACTGAAACATAAGGATGACATTTCATGCTGTACAATCCCCCCATACTGACTGGTGAGGCCCCCTGCACCCAGGTGGACACCTCCAGCCCCATAACCTGGTGGCTCAATATGCCTCTTCCTTCAGCCTAGGCCCGTTCCAGGCCTTCTCCACCCCACGCACTACAGGGTTTTTTCTCCCCAGGCCCAGCCCCTGGGCAGTCTTCCTTACACAGGCAGCAGTCCTTCTCTCCGGCTGCCTCCCTCCTCTGAGGGTTCTCTCTCTCCGCTCTACTGTAAACCTTGGAGGGCAGGAAAGGCAATGGTGGAACCCTCTGGTTTCCCCCCTACCTAGCACCTAACGTAGGGCACAATGTTGCCCCTGTCATTCTACCATGACTGATAATGACAAGCATCTACTGAGCTCACTCCATGCCGGGCCCTTGTCATACACACACTTTACCTGTATTAATTATTCCCATAGCAATCCTTGAGGTATGCTTTATTATTACTCCCCCTATTTTCCAGGTGAAGAAACTGAGGCACAGAGAGGTTATGTAACGGGCCCAAAGCCTCATGGCTAGCAACTGGCAGAGACGGGATTCAAACCCAGGCTACCTGCTCCTGGGTTTACCCTTTGAACCCAGACACTACACTATCTTTCTATTGGATAGTGGACTATTGTAGACACCCAATCAATTCCCTGCTGAAAGATTACAAGGGGTCGAGTTTTCATTCATTAAGTCATCAATATGGATTCATTCATTCAACATGTCTATTGAGCACCTACTATGCAGTAGGTACTGGGTGGGGGGTACGGAGAAAGAAACTAGGCTGAGCTTCTGCAGCCTTCACGGAGCTGCTTAAGGTGACTCTGCAGAAAAGAGGCTGGCTTCAGGGTTTACAAGGCGTATCCGGTCCCTTCCAGGCTGATGATAATGAGCGAGTTGGCTTGCACGAAGCAGGTTCTTTTGGAGGCTGATTGTGGGGGTCTGAGGACAGTCTAGGCTGGGGACCGTACTCTAAGGCTCAAGGAAGATGCCTAGGCAGAAAAAAAGATCTAAGCTATTTCTGGGCTGTCAGGGTACCTGCAGGAGGGGACCGGACACTGTCAGAGGGCTGTGCACAGCCACCCCCAGGAAATCAGGGCAGGGGCACCAAAGAACCTAAAGTGGAGTGGGCTCAGAGGAGAAACATATCTGCCAAAGCTCCTCTAGAACCTACGGGAAAAGAGAAGCCCCTGGAGGGGCCAGAGGGATGGCTGGTGCTGTGGGACCACATGTCGGTGTCCTCCCCGCTGAAGCCTCAGCACAAAGCTCTGCAGGTGGGGAGCAGGGCACTGACCTGGAACCCGGAGCCGAGAGCAGTGCAGAGGAGAGCGGGTGCTGGGGCGCTGTGAGGCCTTCCGGAGGGGAGGCAGGCCCTGTGCGGGCTCCTCCCCAGAGGCCCTGTCCCTGAATGCCCCCTTTCTGGCTTGGTTATGATGCCTGAAATCCCCACCAGTAATATCTCCTTAAAAATAGCATTGCTCCCCACCCCCCAACTCCTCCTTTCACATTCTGGGAGGGATTTGCTCAAGCTGCCCTCTTTTTCTGCCTGACAGCTGAGGGTTGGGCTGGAAGTGGTCTGGATGGGAAGTGCCAGTCACAGAGGAGGGGAGAGTGGTATCCAAGGCCACTCTCTGGGGGGAGCTGAGGGGACTCTGAGGGGAACGTGGTCCCTGCATGAGTGGTTGGTGGCTGGGGGGGGGGGCAGGCGGCTGCTAGCCTGGGTAACTCCTCCAGCATGGGGCAGGAACTAGGTCTCTGATGGGCAGAACTGAGTGGGGGGCGGGGGCAGGGTCACCTATCCCCATCCTGTAAGTGGCATCTTGGAAAGATCACCGTACTGTGAGTGCAGAGTGGCCAGTGGCTCTGCTGCTGAGTCTCTGTGTGACCCTGGACAAGGCACTACCATCCTTGGATACTGGACTTATTCTTAGACTTATCAAGAATTGGGCATCTTGGCTTTCAATGGGGTACATGGTTTGAATGACCTCACCCAAAGGAAAGGTCTACTTTCTTCTACTTTGCCACAGACTCCAGCGCTCCCAATTGTCCCACACAGAGCTACTCACCCTCTTCCCCTACCAGTATGGTCCCCAGAGGCTTCCGAGTTTGTGATCCCTGAGAGACTAAGTTTCAGAAGATCTGAGCTCTAGTCCCGGCTCTGCCCTACATATGCTGTGTGGCCTTCCACACGACCCTGGGCCAGCCTGGCAGACCTGCTGAGAGCATCGTGCTGTGGATGTAGGAGGGAAGGCACGGATAGAGCTTAAGGGAAAAAGCAGGGAGGGGTATGATTTGAGAGCAGGAAAGGCAGAGGAGGTGAAATAACATGAATTTGATTTTGATGGATTCTTAGCCAACAGAGGTCACCGGCAGCAGCGGAAGAGCTGTCCTGCTTTTACTCTGTCTGCAAGGATTGCTTGCCAGGTCCAGGTGCAGAGAGAGCTCCGAGATCCAAGCCAGGACAGCGGCCAATTGAGCGGGCAGCGAGGCCCATCCACCTGAGCCAGCCTGGCAGTTGAGGCCGAGAAGTCCCTCGCACGTGGTGGATAATTAATAAACAGAGGAGGGGGGGCGACAGCTCACCAGAGAAAGGATTTAATTAGCAACGCTTTCAGGAGAGAAAATTAAATTACAGGAAACGACAGTGCCCTCCGAGGAACAAGAACCTCCTAAACCGATTCCTCAGGCCCCTGCGCGCGCCAGGGCCACAATTCCACGGCCAGGTCCCACCCTGTGGGACAAGGGCCGCGTGGGACTGGAGCTCAGCCGCCTATCGGGGTGAGCTGCGGCGACGCGCGCCGCCCACCCCAGAACCCCCCAGGGCCCGCTGCTGTGCCTCGCTCCGCCCGACGGGGGCGCTGCCGGGCCATGCGCCGGCTGTCCCCTGCGCCCGCCCTCTCCCTCCAAAGGTTGGGGCGCCTGGGAGGACCTAGGACAAACCAAGCCCCAATTGAAGGGGTTCCTGGGATTCTTGCCACGCCGAGCCACAGAGAGCTTCGGGGGACAAAGGGTGAGAGTTGGGCCCCAGACTGGTGCTGCTAATAGTGGTCTCACTCTAGACTCGTCTACGCTGCAGAAAAGTGGGATGAAGCAGCTGATCCCGGTAAATGGGGTCAAGGAGTGCGAGGACAGAGCAGCCTTGCCCACACCCCGATCCCCCTTACCTGGGTCCCGCGCATCACCCCCTTAGCGCTCAGGACCTCACTTTCAACCCTGCCACCCCCCCATAGGCACCACTGTGGGCCGATGCCCCCGCCCTCCCACTTCACCTCCTCCCAATCACCTGAAGGTATTTCTATTTAGAATAATAGTGGCCATTCTTGAGCTCGTGCTAGATCCAGGCCCTGTGGAGAGTTGGAGAGTACTTGGCCTGGGAAAGTTCACTGAATCATGAGCGCTGTGCATGTGAGTAGCCCAGATCTGCAGAAGAGCGAATTGGCGCTCAGAGAGGCCAAGGAAGTCGCCCAGGAACACACAGCTGGTAAGTGCTGATGCTGACATTTACACCCCAGGGGAGCCCCGTTTTTAATCCCCAGTCTCTAGCATCGAGTCTCTCACTTGGTAGGTGCTCAGAAAGGATTTGTCAAACGAATGGCAGGTGCTTCCTTGTTTGTCGGAGGGGGTGCTAACAGCTGAAATGCTGAAGATGAGATGAGACAGTGTATGTAAAACACCTGGCTCTGCACTTGGACCACTGTGAACATCTAGTAAAAGCCAGGGTCAGTGCTTCTCAAACTTGAGAGTGTGTGGGAATCACCTGGGGATCTGGTAAAATGTGCACTCCAATCAGCAGGGACTTTGATTCTGCATTTCTAACAAGCTTCAAGGGGGTGGTGGTGCTACTGATCACACTTACGGTGTTGTGTGGGCTAGGCCCCACACAATCCCCGTCCAATCCCGGTCCCACAATAGGGAACCATTGTAGTAGTTGCCGGCTTTTCTGCACATTTGCAGTCACTGGGAGAGTTTTCAAATTTACTGATGGGAGTTGGGTAGAGGGAGGTCCTACCTCCCAGAGAATCTGATAGAACTGGTCTGGGTGTGACCTGGACATGGGGGTTTTAAGAGGTCCCCGGAGGCTCCCACTGTGCAGCCCAGGCTAGAACTTTGGAAGCCGAGGTGCCTGAAGAGGGCAGTAACACGAGCCAGGTGGGAGCTGGTAAAGTTCACCAGATACAGGTGTGGAGGACAGATTGTGCGTGTGGGAGGCCGGGCCAGGTGTGAGATTAAGGATCCTGGCTAAGGTGGGGCAATCAAGACCTCTGATCCTCAATAGCTCCCCACTCCTGGGCTCTAGAGCCCTGAAGAGGGGTGAGGCCTGGGACAGGCTAGGGAGAGCACGCTCGCCAAGTCCTTGTGGGTGTGTTCCAAGGAGGGGCCCTGTTCTGGGCGCAGCAGGGTGTAGGACGCAGACGGGGAACTGGGCTGGTTTGCGGCTCACTGCCTGTACGTACGAAGTGAAAGGCTGGCCTTGGACTGAGACCAGTGCTACCGGCCTTTCCTCACTCTTCAAACGGCTATAGTGACAGTCTCATGATTATTGTTTATTGAGCACCCGCCCTGTGAGGCCACTGTTCTAGACACTTTACACATGGCACAGTCATCTTCGAGTAGGTAGCAACATAACAAAGAAGGAAACAAAGCCCAGAGAGGTTATATAACTGGCTAGGATCGCACAGAAGCCAGACTCAGACCCAAAGCCATGATATTTCTGTCTCACCCTGCTGCCTCTACTTATGTTCTTCCTTTGGCTAAAATGCTGCTCCCATCCTCCCAGCTCACCTAAACTCCACCATGGCCAAAGCTGAGCCCAAATCTCAGCTGGCCTCGGGCTCCTTTCGAGGCTTTGGAGCGCTCCCCCAGCTCCGGTCCGGAGCTAGTCTCGGGCAGCAGGCCACACTACCTCGAGTTCCTCCTTTTCCTGGGAGCCATGTCTCCTGGCTCAGCTGTGGAGGCTCCAAGGCTGGGGCCACATATGATTTTCTGTAGGTCTTGGGCCTCCGTTAAGTGTCTGGTGCTGCTAAGGACAGGATTCCGATCTTAGGAAGGTGCTGGTGCTCGGGGTCGTGTGAACGCTTCTGCTGGCAGCAGCTGGGGGCAGGCCGGGGAAGGCAGACTCAGGTGCTGTTGCGGCTGAGCTCAGAAGTCTGGAGGTGAGTCACTGAACAGGATAATCCGCCTCTGAGAACTCTCCCAGCGTGTTTGGGTGTTGAGGTGAACTATCAACTAATTAATATATGGCGCCTCTATCAACGCTTCTGTTCTGAAATACTAGTTTAACGTTAAGAACTCTTGCCCTAATCAACGGATACTAAACCCAAAGGTTATTAAAATGTTAATCTTTAAAATGAAAGAAATGAGTAGGATGTATCACTTTAACCGGGCGTACACACCCAACTTTAGATGTATGAGACTCAGTGAGACCAAAACCACCCAAGGGGTGATTGAGTAATTGACGGTCATTGCTACCCTCCCACTAGAATATAAACAGGGCCATGCCTATTTCATTTGCCATTTCATACTCTACAACTAGGTCAGCACCTGGAACAAAAATGTGCTGACAACTTCATGTATTTGTTATCCTGAACTAACAATCACATTGACAATGTTTGGTCAGGTAAGCTTCAGGGATCGTTACAACTTGCACAAATAGAAATGATCTGGGTTTGAGAATACTACAAATTTGAGGGTGTGTGTGTGAGAAATAGAGTAGTGGGGACCACATATTTGAGGATGTTTAAAGGTCTCCAAAGTGGGACTTACTCTGAGGCTGACCTGTGCTGTTAGGTGCTTGCTCACTTCTGACCCTGTGGGTCCCAGAGCCCTTTCTTCTCAAGATTAAAAAAAAAAAAAAAATCACTGTGGCAGAGACATTTACCACTCCCTCAGTGTGTGCTCCCCCCATTTCCCAAACCCCCCGCAGCTGGCGGGGCCAGGAGGCCACTCCTGTCACTGTGGCCCAGCCTAACACATACAACAGCATTAAGGACTTATTAGTTCGCTAGTAACTAGTTAGTGGCTTCACAGTGTAACTGAGGCTTGGAAAATGCCTCGAGAATGCAAGCAGCGCATTCTTCCAAATACATCCTGACTAGACCAGCATCGACTTGAAGGCTTCGAAAAGAGACCTGCGCGTTGGCTTCCTCGCCTGCTCGGTCTGCCACAGTGCCAGGAACGCTGGTGAAAGCTCACTGTCTGAACCAGGCCTGCCGCTTCACTGTTGGCTCTCGGTGTCCTGGGCTGCTGGTTTGGGCGGTTCACTGCCCTTCTTTTCCTTTCTGTGGTCTGCTTAAGTGAATACTCATTTGCCTTTCCTGAGCAGCCCAGTGACACTCAAGGAGAAGCTCAGAGGACTTGCTGGAGAGCAGAGGGGTCAGACTTAAACATTCACTGGGGCGACCGCCCCTCCGGATCCAGGCTTCCCTGCATTCATTCATTACGATGAAGGAGGATGAGGAAACCTGCTGAGGATGCAGGTTTTTACTTGTGGGTATCTTTAAGTTTCTTCTCTTCTTCCAACTTAGGGGCAATTTATTAATTTGTATAATGAGTGAGCAGAAATGGCAATTTCAACCCAACTCTTTCTGTAGGGGTATTACAGTTTTACCATCTATGTGTAGTAGCGGGTCTTGGTTTCTCAGGTGCTCTCCCAGTCCCAAACGAAGGGCAGGTTCCATGCCAAGCACTCCCATCTGCCCACCCAGCAGTGGAAGTCTTGTGGGTGCCCCTGGAGAGCACAGGCCCTGGCCCGCCTCTGTTACGGAGACATTTACTGGGACTGTGAGGCACGCCTCCAGGGCCACTGCGATTCCCGAGTCTTTAGGAAAATTAAAGGCAGTTATTTTTACTCTGGCTCTCAAGCCACTCTGATGGCCTCGTTCCAGTCGCTAATCACACAAACTGACAGGGCCCTCACGCAGGCTGGCCTCGGATCCCACTTTCAGTTTTTATGCCCCATCATTTCCTAATGGCTTCCGCCCACTGACTTGCTGTGTTAACTTCGGACTCCACAGGCTTCTCTCTCTTCCTTGCTCATCTCCTCCAGCTGCTGTAATTTGAGGCAGGAATCATACAAATTGTTCTTTCAAGCGACTCTCTAATGTCTTGCATAACCGCCCTTCAGAAAAAGGAGATAGGAGAGCCACATGTTCTAAGAAAAAAGGAGGAATTCCGAGAAGAAAAAGCCAATGTGGTTGGACCCACAGAGTAACTCCTTACAAGAAACCAGTCAGAGGATGAATTGAGATTTGCTCTCTTCCCATTAGTGGTAAATGAGATTTTGGTAAAAGACAGTGTTAATTATTGCAAGCAAATGACAACCCCGAAGGGGCGGAATGCCATCACTTGTATTCATTCCATCGCTGGGTTTGAGGCTGCCTTGCTCTGCGGAGCAATTTTAAAACACTTATGAGTCTTTTTTTTTTTTTTTTTTGCACTTCACCGTAATCTCTGGATGTCAAGTGGACAGCAAAGTATCGCTCTCCTCCTCTTGTGATAAAGGAAACCAAGGTAGCAGGATAAAGTCCGCTGCCTGCTGCCTCTCCCCCCACCATTCTGGCTGCACTCTTGCCCAGACTGAACTGACCGCTTCTCATCTCCCATCTCTCTGCCAGTGTGGATAAAAGGGGACAGCCAGAAGGCTGGGACCAGAAAAAAGTCCTCATGCCCTGGCTGGTGTGACTCAGTGGATTGAGTGCCAGCCTGCAAATCAAAGGGTCGCTGGTTCAATTCCCAGTCAGGGCGCATACCTAAGTTTTGGGCCAGATCCCTAGTAGGGGGCGCACGAGAGGCAACCACACAGTTATATTTCTCTCCCTCTCTTTCTCCCTCCCTTCCCCCTCTCTAAAAATGCATAAATAAAATCTTTAAGAAAAAAAGAAAAAAGTCCTCACAAAGTGCCACCGCATCTATGTAGGCTATGACTACCTTAGAAATAATGTTCAATCAACCTAAGAGACTCCTTATAAGACACACAGAAACATCCTTCCTGGTTGTGGGGAGATAAATCAGGAAGGAAATAAAAGCTAAATGACATACACTCCAAAACATAAAACCAGTTACATCCTTCATCTCAGATGGGAGGAAAGAGCTGTTTGCAGATAACTGACTAGGGAAGGCCATTATTTCATTTAACCCCAAGCTATTCTCCTTTGGGGCTAACAATTCTTTGCTTGAGAATAGTCTTTTAAAGAGGAATTAGTGAATCCATGCAAGCTGCAACCAAGTAATTGTAAGAAAGGCAAAACTAATGTGGATTGGCAACGTGGTTCTTCCTGAGTCACCTGTAATAAAATAAAAGTCTGACGGCACTGTAATATAAAGCCATCTTAACAGAGCACTAGGAGCCTACTTCGTAGGTTAAAAATTTTAATATATTAATTTTACAGCTCACCTGTAACACAGCTAGAGACCTTACAAACGGTTACAGCTGAGAACTATAGAGAGCACCAGTTCCAATTCTTTACTATTCAACCGAGCGGAGTGACACCTAGAGAGGGTCAGTGACTTATCCAAAGTCATCTGGTTAATGAGTAATAGATGTGACAGGTGCGTGCAGGTCTTTAAACCCTAGCACACCAGACTACAATCTGCAGCAATGCCATAAAAATGTGGATTAAACAGACGTGTCTACAAACAGGCCTCCTAGGTGGGCATTATCTCCACGGCCAGAAATCATGCCGAGGGGCCAGGGGCTACATACTCAGCTAACTGTGCTCGCCTCGGTCTCACAGGGTCCACTTTGCGTGCTCTTGCTTCTCTGGATTCTAAAAGTGACTTAGCAAATGGTGTAGGCGAGAAATCATACTGTAAGAATTAGACTATGGCGGTCCTGTAGGCCTTTAAATGAGGATAAGCTTTGTATTTTTCCAGTGTCTTAAAAAATCCCAGGAGGGGCTTGGGGGGCAGGGAGGACACCACACATCTCCCCGTCGTCGAGACTGCCGGTGAACCTCGAGGAGAGGCAGAGCATCAGGAACCAACTCCAAGAAGCGTGGAGGAAGGCTTGGAGGTGCCCTTGCTGGGGACCCCTCTGTTGTAGGAAGAACTTCACTGAACATGGCTATAGTTTATCCCAGTAGTCAACTGTAGTAGTTCTGTCACTTAAAAATTCTATTTGTGAAAGTGTCAGATCAGATGGAAGAAATCATTGGGCTGCATTCTCCTTTCCTCCCAACCTACTCTACATAGACCTCCAAGAGCCTAGGGAACATTGGATCGCTCATCCGTCTTAAGATTCCTTGCATTTCCTTTAACTTCACACTGGTCAGTCTGAATGGTGGATTTCTACGAGTTCGGTATCTAATCCCAACATGCCCGATGACACGTGTACATATGTCTGAAACTTCAATCAATTCAGATATTTACTCTAGGTTTCATTTAGTATTTTTAAGCGGTTACAAAGCAAAAACCAAATAGTTTTCAAGTAAGTGACTTTTATTTTTCTCTGACAATTCACAGTCAATCTCTACAAAACTTCATACTTCCTCAAAAGAATTCACATTTGGTAAATAAATCTCTACCCTAGAGAATTCATAGCTGGAAAAACACTTCAGTATATGCACAAGAGTTACTTTTCTGCTGAAGGAATCAGAGTAAAGTCAGACAATACTATGATCAATAAACAACGATAGTGTAATAAATTACAATGTCATTAACTCCATTCCCATAACCAATTAAATCAGCAGCTTTTTCTAGATATGTTTCAGTATCGCCAACAAAATCTGCCAGAAGTTCTATTAAGGACTGGTCTAAGACAGTCTTCTCACTTTCAGGAAACAGCGCTGTCACAGGACGCCATACCAGACCAAATCACGCATCATGAAGACCATTGCTACTTACAGCTTTGTGCAACCAACGGAGGTCTTTCTGGTCAACTCGAAGGTTCCTCCATTTGCTGATCTGGCTCCTGGCCCCAAATGTCTGCGAGTTTCAATGGATTCTTCTTCCAAGATCTACTTGGCTTCACCTGCCTACAGCCCTAGGGAAAGAACACCCATGCTAAGAGCCTAAAGAGACTTCCAGCACTAAGATTGGAGAAGAGCTGGGGGTGGTGCTGCTGCTTCCTGCCACTATGCAGTGAGGATCAGTGATGGCTTTCCTCATCTTTTACCGTGACAGGAAGGAAAATGCAAACCTTAATCTAGGAAGAAGAGTCCAAGAGGCTTAAAGCTCCACAGAGGGTTTTTCCGATGGGATAAATTTGGTTCTAAACAACTATGTTCAGATTTTTGACACTAAGACTCATGACTCGTGCCCAAGCTGTTCTGAATGCACCTGTCTCTACAGTTTTGCTGCCAAACACATTCTACCTAAATGGAAGCATCCTAGCACGGTGCGCAGAGCGGGGCTGCTGTAGTAGCAGAGATGCTGGGGAGGCAAAGGGGGTGGGCCAGGATAGAATTAGTCAGAGGAGCTGAGTCTGCTTAAAGACACAGTTGCTCTGATTTTTTGAAACACTTTCAGAAAGCAAATGGAAGGTAATAACTTTGCATTGATCAGGAGAGTACAGAGATTTTACCAAGTTGTTTATTTCTAAATCAGTCTTACCTAAGTCATGCATGTTTGAGAACTAAGTGTAGGCAATCCAAATGTAATGTAATGTAATTTTAAAACTACATTAGAGGTACCACTACCTAGCAAATATGAGCTTTAGCTTCTTTCTGGCCTTGGTAAAACTTCAAGAACATTTTCCTTCAGAAAAGCTGGTCATCTGGAAGTTGTTACTTAGATTTTCAAGAGGATGAAATTTTTAAATGAGAAAAACTTCCAAACTTTACTATTAGAAATCTAGCTAACTTTAACAATGAAGCTGAAAGAATGTGCATCATCTGTAAACTCATCACGCCCTCCTTTCCAGATGACCTTCACATAAGCAACACTACACCTCTGGGTTTGCTGCCAATATCCAGCACGCGGGAGACGCGCAGAAGACGCGGCTCCCCCGTCGCGCCATGTCACTGCGCCACACATCGGACAAATGAAGACTATGGAGGCAAAAGGGAAACTGAGAGGGATGTTTCCCAATTTTGTGGGCTTACAGCTCGTAACCTCAGGATGATTTTAATCCCAAGTCTATCAAATTAATAATAATCACTTCTTTCCTCTTTTAGAAAAAGAAAAGAAAAAAAAAAGGGGGCAGCAGAGGGCTAACTTACACTATAACTTACTCTCAGGAGCCAGGAAGCTATCCTTAAGATGTTCACACGTAAGCCCTGGCCAGCTAGCTCAACTGGTCAGAGCATCATCCCAATACACCAAGGCTGTAAATTCAATCCCCAGTCAGGGCACATTCAAGAATCAAACAATGAATGTGTAAATAAGTGCAACAACAAGTCGATGTTTCTCTTTCTAAAATTAAAAAAAGTTTCAAACATAAAACTGGTTGCAGTGTTTCAAAAGGAGAAAGAAAAAGAGCACAAATTACCAGAATCTTTCAGCTCCTGACCAAGAGATACTGACCATATCTTTCTTCAGACTCTAAGTCAAAAAAGCAATCAATCCACTATGATTCCAGATGGTGCTGAATCCATTCCATACTTAAAAAATCTGAAGTTATTTTGCCTACCAGGTTAAATGAAGAGAAACCTGGTTTGTGATGAAAGTGTAAGGGTGAAATGGAACTACCCTTTCCTCTTGACTTTCAAGTTTAAGAAAACAAAGCTTTAAGTGATTAAGTGCTTGCACCCTAGGCACAACCTCTGCCCGAAGCAGTTCAGATTTCATCCAAATGTCATGATGCCTTAGAAATGCAAACAAACCTCCTCTCACTTTTCTCTGTGAGTTTTCTATAAGACTTTCAAGGGAAGATCTGCGATGGGATCCTTATGTCACCCACTCCTGGCTTGACAGGCACCACTCTCTACATTTGTCCATGTCACTGCACCTCTGATCACGGTTAGTGACTAGGATGGCGGGAGGTGACAGCCAGAAGAACCTCTCACACTCATCTCTCCTGCTTTGCCCTGTGAGCCATCTGAGCGCCTGCAGGCTAAGGAAAAGGGACTCAGGGACACCCCAAATCTGAGGTCCTCAGTGGAACAGAGACATATGTAAACTGTGCAGAGACCACAGGTTAAGACAACAGCCAGGTCTTGGCAGGCGGCTCCATAAGTGAACTGCTGAACAGTCTAGGTGTAGAAGGGAAAGCTCTTACATAAGCTTTGGGAAACAGGAGTAAGGTAACAGCAAAAGAGTTAAAAAGAACCACTCAAGTAACAGCAAAATACGCCTTCTGTGCTAGATGTCTGGGCGATCCGAGAATGCTTCCAGGTCACTGCCAGTATGACTAGACCCTGATGTTAAAGATGCCTGCAGCTTGGCCCAGGCCTGAGGAGCCCTGCTCTTGATGGCCTCTAACAACAGCTGGGTCTGCTCCTTTAGTTGGTCTAGCTCCACCTGAGTTGCCTGGTTCTGACGAATCAACTCCTTGGTTTTCAAAGTGATCTCCAGCAAGCCGGACTTGTGCAGGACCACTAGGGTGTTCTGAAAGCGCCTATGTTTGCTCTGCCGCTGCTCTAAGAAGATTTCTGGGCTGCGGCAGAGGTGCTCTGCGGCCCACAAAGGTGAGCTATAATTAGCTGACAGTGGCGAAAGCGGGGAGGTGCTCTCCAGCCCATGCGGAGTACTGTCTGATGCACAGACAGGACTGGCGGGCGAAGCAAAGGTCAGACTGGGAGCTTTAGCCACGTGGCTGCTCAACACCGGCTGAAGAGTCTGTGGACTTCCACCTGCCACTAGGGAGGGCACACCCTGCAGAGCTGAGTCTGAGTCCTCCGCCAGCTTCCTGCTGGGGGGTGCTGCCGGTGGGGGACTGGATGACACAGCACCAGTCTTGGTGGGCTCGCTGGAAGGCAAGCTCGGCCCGGGTCTCTCAGTACAGACTTTCTTCTGCATTCCACGTTCTCTTTCTTTGGGGCTGAGGGAAAGGTCCCTTTTGCCTGGATGTGGGGCTATTTTGGTGTAAGAATTCAGAATGGGCAAGTAGTTCCTGGAGTCCGACTTTTTCTCGCCAGTGTGACATGGGCTGACAGGAGATGGTACAGGTGGATGAAGGAATAAGAGCTGTGGCTGTGCCGAGATCACTTCGAAGGAGGGCTGGACAGTCCATGACTGGAGCTGGGAGGAGCTGCCACCCTGAAAACAGAAGAGAGGCACACTACTCATTACCTGCTGAAAGGGTGCTCCAAGCTTCTGTCAAGGGTCAAAGCAGAGAGATTTATAACAATTTCAAGAACAGAACTTCCCTCACATAAAGGATAGCCCTTTCTCAAGAACATGATTGGAGAAGTGGCTTAAAAATCCATTTGGGCCCGATGTCATTTTTTTTTTCCTTTTCCTAAGGGAAAACTGGAGAAAATATCTATTTTTATTCAAGTGATATTACTCAGGAAAAGAAATTGTAGGTAGGTGAAGTAAAGACATAGTTAAGGTCACAACTGAGGCAATAAAAATATAAATAGTACAGTTTCTTGGCATAAGGTTAAAATGTGCTAATCTCAAGATTATAAATGTGACATTACACCAAAGTCTATCTTTATTTAGTTACATCTGGAACCTCTTACCTGAACACAATTTTTGATTAAAAAGTTACATACTGTCAGGAGTCCATGGGCCCTCTTTATAAGGCAGTGACAACCAACAATCATAAAACCACTCAAGATAATCGCAGCTGTCACGTGCTGGTGCTGACTCCAAGCTAGCACTGTTTGTAAGGTTTCCCACAGGCAGTTTCCATAACAACACCACAATGTAGTTATCATTTCCCTTCACAAATAGGAAACTGAAGTGTACAAAGTTGAAATAACTTGCTTTAAGTGAACAAGATATTAAATGATAGGGCTGGGATTCCATTCGCTGACTCTAAATCTCATCCTAACCATTCTGATATACTGCCTTTGTTATATTAGTCTTTGACTATATATTTTTATTTTTCATTAAAGTACTGATTCAAATGGAAATCTACTATAATAAAGAAGGGCATGGCTACCTATTTCCAATATTTAAAAGCCAGTCCATTTCCAACCTGGTTGCAAAGACCCGACGAGTGTCAAGCCTGGGCCAAGTGAGAGCCTGCCAGAGGTTCTTATCCTTGGTGGGGTGGTCACCTGATTTGGCTGAAGGAAGCTGCCTCCCACACATGCACACCATTTTGCACACATTTCAGCTTCTTCGATGTGTGACTAGAAACTTTAGGCTCATCTCCTGTGTAAAGGTTGGGGTGACCTGGAGAGTCCATCCTGGAGCCCTCTTGGTATTCAAACATACTCTGGGGTGTACGTAAGCAAGCAATGCGAGGCCTAGCACCACACTTCCCTGTCAGAGGAGATCCAAAGTCAGCGGTCTTCCGAAGTAGACATCACAGTCCAGCTCAGTCAGAAGCAAAACATGGGGCTCTTCTCCTAGTCACTCATGCCTAAGGCGGGACCTATAAAGCACATGGATCCAGAATATCTAATTCATGGCTTTCCTAAACTGAGTTCACAGGATTCTCCCCAATGCTGCAGTTATGCCCACCACCACCATAAATACTTAGCTTACTTATTCTAATTATTAGATTTTACAATGTATTATTATTTTTAAGATTCCATTTATTATTCTTAGAAAGAGGGGAAGGGAAGGAGAAAGAGAGGAAGAGAAACATCCACGTATGAGAGAAACATCAATCAGCTGCCTCTCGCACGCCCCCAACTGTGGACCTGGCCTGCAACCCAGGCATGTGCTCTGATGGGGAATCACCCAGCAACCTTTCACTTTGCCAGATGACAGCCCAACCCACTAAGCCATGCCAGCTGGGGCTATAGTTTAGTATTCATGCTGAAATCATCTGAGGGAATACAGGACAAGATTTTAGGCTTGGCTACCATCTCAGAATCATTTCACATAAAGCCTTCATGTTGAAGATCAGGAAACTGAAGACCCGGGTGATTAAGTAATTGTGTGCAAGATCACACAGTCAAGTGGCAGAACTGGATTCAGATCCTCAAAAGAGGACTATCTAAAATCAAGATATTATACAATATACACAGACTTTTAAAAGTGTATCACTATTTTAATCTTGGAATATGCTGGATTTTAGCATGTGTGAAAAACAAAACAAGATGAAACTCCTGGACTATGCCATTAGGTCAGCCTGCCCCCAAACCTCCCATCTCCCGACGGGCCCAGGAGCCTTTCGTACAGGTCTGTGTCCTGGAGAATGCGGCTCTGCTGGAAAAGCCTACTCACCCCGCAACCGTGGGCTGTTCTCAGCCCTGGGAGCTGCTGGCCCCGCCCACGACAAAGAAGGCACATAAACACAGACACACAAGAAAGACAACGAGGGGGCCAGAGAGGAAGGAGGCGAGAGGAAGGGCCAGGAGAAAGGAGGCCCTGAGCAGCTGCACGGTGCTGGCGGGGTGGACCAGCAAAGCTCGTCTGGGCTCCATTATGTGTCTTTACTCTCTTTGTTCAATAAGCGGAGCTGTTCTCCCTGCTGAGATGTGATTTGCCAAGCAAAAATCTTCAAATTCTTTTTTCTAAACTCACCAGGTTGCCTTGTTGAAAATCAGTTTGTGTTCATCAGAAATAACTACAGAATAGTTAAGGCGTTAAGGTATTGTGTCAGGCTCCAGGAGTGTCTGTTCTTCTGCCCAAGGCGGGAAGGTCAACAATAGAAAGTTGGATTTCAAATGTCACTATCTGCAAGCAGCCTCATCAATGAACCCATGGACCCATGTGAGAACTGATATAATTTATAGCAAAGTAGAGTACGGTTAAACGTTCTTTAACCCAGTTCACATGATTAAGTTCTCTGTTTCAAACATAGGGGCTTAGATTTTCATCTAAATCTTTTCTTGCATATCTGGACAATAATCACATATTATACGTAGTTCTGTAACAAAGCCCAAAACAGTATTTTTAAACTCGATAGCAATGCTATGTGGACTCCACTGGGATAGCCATACCTAAACCAAAGAGCTGCTTTTTCACTAATGACATGTCTTTGGCTGATTACTAAGAAAATGCTCAGAATGTGACATGAGAGATATGGCAGTTGTCTCTACTTCTCAAATAAAAAAAATGCATCCTACATTTCCAAATTCCCAGGGCATTTCAAATTAAAAAGAGATTCTTTTGTTTATACCCTAAATTCTGTCATATAGTAGACTGCACTATAAAAATTATGACATTTCTGCTTGGTTCCTTTGCACAGGACTAAAGAATTCTGGTATTACCCTGGCTGGTGTGGCTCAGTTGGTTGGAGTGTCGTCCCCTAAACTGAAAGGTCATGGGTTTGATTCCCAGTCAGAGCACATGCCTAGGTTACGGGTTTGGTCCCCAGTTGGGGTACATATGGGAGGCAACTAATCAATGTTTCTCTCACATCACTGTTCCTCTCTCTCCCTCTCTCTGGAATCAATGGATATATTCTTGGGTGAGGGTTAAAAAAGAAAAGAATTCCAGTGTTCCTTTGAGTGAACTAGGGATACAAAAATAAAATAACCTTGCTGTCTGGAAAATGAGAACACATGTCACGATTCTTGCAGTCCTTTTTAAAATGCTGTCAGTGGCTGAAAAAATATATCCTCTCCCCAGGACAGAGTGCGCATTGTCGTGGTTCCTGATGGTCTGCTTCTAAACTCCCTGCTCAGAGGAAGCTCGGGAACTTTAATTTGCAAAGACGCCAGGAGACATCATTCCTCCTCACCTGTTTGACCAGCACGTTCTTCATGACGACCATGGGGGACAGTGTAGGGAAGGCACTGCTTGCAGTCTTGGAGCTCTGTCTCGGCCTGCCTTGTCGGCTCCAGCCTAAGGCGCTCAGCACGTCCTCGGACTCCATCTGCTCAGCTGAGCTCAGACATTCCGAACTCCCATCTGGGGGGCAGAAAAATGGTCGGTTCGCTCAGGCTAGGGACTCTTAAGCAGGACTCCTAGGGAGTAATGGGCGGCACCCCTTGAAACTGAATGGAACACTTGTGAGATGGGTTTTTGTGAATTCTTCTGAGAGGGTCTTTAACTTTCATTGGATTCTCAGTGGGATCCATAATTATCACTTCCACCCCAAAAGACTGTCTGCCCTAGGACTCCTTTCTAACTCTCTTATAAACACCTGTATCCATTCAGGTTCACTGAAAGTAACCATTACCAGTCTACAGAATTGAGAGAAAGGCTTCAAAGTTAGTTCATTACTTTCAAGAACATGTTGTTGAAAGGGGAGGCGAAGGTGTGCATGACCTGGGGCAAGATTAAGGCCCCCAAGAGGCTCTGGGTATCACAAAATGTAATTATAATAATAAAAACAAGACCAATCTGTAAACCTCAAAACTTACATCCATGCTGAAATTAAAATAGCTTCTCTCCAAGTTTTATAATTGTAAATTCTGAATATGTTCCTCAAAGCAGAAGTTTCAAATGTGTCCATCTTTGTCGTTCCTTCTACCTGGTCAGGCACCTCCTTTGTTGGTGCCTTAAATGCAGGAGTGCTTACTGGGGATCCTGCGCTGTGGGTGACAGGTACTCTCCAAGACAAAGAAAATAAGATCACCCTCCGTGTAACCCATCAAAAAGGACTTAGCTATCTGCTGGGGGCAAACCCAGAGGCTGCAGCAACCCTGCTATGCGCAGTCTGGGGAGACCCTAAATGCTCATCGAGGCTCTCAGAGTAATCCAGATGAGGCAGGACTGGAGTGTGACTTCAATTTAAATTAGTGCGACTATCAACACCTGCACTGAAATCAGAATCTCCAGTGATGCTTTTTAGAAATTACGGATGTGGGGTCTTCCCCTCAGTCTACTGAACTGACTCCTCTGGTACCCAGCAGGCACAGTTTCAAACTGGGCACCTCTAGTTAAGGGCCAGTGGGCCAAAAGCGAAGACCTCGGGAGCAAAGCGCATGCCTGGAGCCTGGACCTCAGTTTCTAAATGCCACCCTTCACGAAAAGGACGCCAGGGCTCCTCGGATTCCAAGTCTTTGGCAGAGAAGGCACACAATGAGTCTGGACATCTTGTTGTCCCAGGAAGCAAAAAAGTACTCAAACACAAATGCAGGCATGTCGAAAAGACACAGGAGCTAACTAGAAGGGACTCCCGCTGACCAAATCTGGGACAATTTGAGTATAGAAAAGAGTAATGATAATGGATCAACAAACTGAATTACAAAAGAATTCCATGAACCACAGTGATACTTAAAAAGGGGACAGAGGAGGGAAAAGTGCTTCTTTATAAAGAATGTCAGCTAATAACATGTACAAGGAATAATAGAACGAGGTCACCATTTTTAAACTACAAATGCAATAACTGATTTGGGTGAAGATTATCAATGGATGCTAAAAGCACTGGTCAAGAGTTTACTGGGGAACAGGACAGTCACACAATCTCAAAATATCATCTCATAAATTGCTTATAATTACAAAGAGACAAGGGTACTTTTACAATAGGAAATCTGGTATACACTACGACTTCAACCAAGTGATCAACCAGAGCATCACCAAGAACGAGGCACATTGAAGAGTTTCCTTGTGTGTGCAATGAGAGGTATATTAAAAGAAAAAAATGTAGCAGTCTGGTTAAAAAAAAAAAAAGGCCTGGTTCTAGTAATGGGGAAGCTACCAGAAAAATCCAGAGTGTGGGACATTCTACAAATCAGGCATAACTCACTCAAAGGTGTCAAAGTCATAAAAAAGGAAAAAAGAAAAAGAAAGGACAGAAAATGAAAGAAGATGGAGCTGTTCTAAACTAAGACTAAAAAGACAGGACAACTAAATGAAATGTACAGTCTTCAATAGACTCTAGATATACAACAAACAGACAAAATGACTCACAGCTATAAAGGACACTATTGGGACAATGGTAAAACTCTGAATATGGGGAGTAGCTAATTAATAATTGCAGATTACGTCATACTCTCAGGTAACTGAATCAATAACTCAGGCAGTGACGAAATCACTGGCACCTGGCCCAGATGTGGCCGGAGGCATTCACGGGGGTCGCTTTTTGGAGCATGACCAGTCTGATTATTTTAAGAGTGCCTATGTCTGAACAGCACGATGCTTCTTAAAGCAATTCTACACGGAGAATAAGAACGCTATCAGAAACACTCTCCAGACTTTGGGACATCCTCTAAAACAACTGGCCTGAAACTGATGGAAAGAGGAAAAATATCAATAGTACTGAGAAAAATAGGTGGTGGGATGATGAATAGAGTTTATATTCTTCTTTGCATGTTTCTACATTTCTAAGCTTCTATAATCAGCATGTATTACTTTCGTGATATGAAAAAACAGACGAAAACAAACATAACATTAAAAGAAAAAACAGAAGCCCTAAGCCTCTACTGTTTCCCTAACCTATCTGATCACATGAGTCACCAGACACTTACAAAAAATAAAACCCACATTCTGGGCCCTCCCACAAGAACCTCAATATCACAGCGGCCAGGAGAGGGGTCTGATGAGCAGTATTTGTAACAAATGCCTCAGATGGGCCTTGTGAGGAGGCAGGCTTGGGAAGCAACGCAAAGAGATAGAGAAGAAAACCCCAAAGGGCTGCACGTTGGCCCTGGTCTCGGGACCGTCCTTCTTTTAATCCCGGGGTCAGCCGGAGCTTTGTTCCGCTCTGAGCACCAGTCTGTGTGTGATTTTCTACATACTGGGCGAAAATATGATACACCAATCTAAGGATGAGGCAGATCTAGTATTCCTAACAGCTGTATCTCTCACCATAAGCTAAGGAATCAACAGGATAGACTGATCAGTCTCTGTGAGGCTGGATAACATAAACCATCCTCTAGGAGAGGGCTCAGGATGGTAACCCAGCCAGAATCCACTAGCATCGCCTTTCGGCCTTCCCTGGGCCAAAATGTTGGCACTAGAGCCACAGTCCAGTGTCAAGCCACAGCCCTCAGACCTGGAAATAAAAAAGAGACTCAGCACAAAATGGAAAGATTCTCTGAGTGTGCAGCTAGCCCTTTCAAGTAAGATTTAAGACAAACTAGTAAGGAAATGATTCTTTCTACGTCTCTAAGAGATGCTCAAGTTTGGAACTGGACCAGGAGGCTCACAGTCCAAATATAAAACGCATGACTACTGGGAGAGTGGGTTGTAGAGGGGAAGCATTTTTAAACGCAGCAAAATTACTTTCTTAGCAAAGAAGTTATCTTAACAAATTATATACCACTTTTGTTTAATGTGTTACATGGTAACAACATGCAGTGTCGTTCCCCCCGCCCCCCCACAGTGTAACTACTGCTATGAAAAAAAGGAGCTAAGACAGCAGAATTATGAGTACTTAAATATTTTTTCCAGTAACCATTTGCAATAGTTGGAAATGTAAGATTTAAAACTGAGAGTCTGAGTTGAAAAAAGATGTCAAATCATTCCTTCAGAACTAACCCCACGGTGACTCTGTTGGGTACCCTGCCACAGGCACCAGAATTACCATTTTAAGAGATCAGGTATTTATTTATTCTGTATGTGAAAGAGTCCCATCCTTATCACACAAATGAGTTACAGGGTGGACCTTTCCCAGGCAAATCACTCATTACAATGTAGAAAGAAGAAGGTGTTTTTAACCTGAAAATCCAGAGTCCTTGTCTGACTCGGCAGCTGCCGTGCCGAGCTGACGAGCCACCTTTTTCATCTCTGTGCCTTTGCCTAGTTTGGCCGAGAGTCTTCTGGGGTTCTCTCTGGGTGGGTTTTTCCTCTCCATTTTCCTCTTCACTTCCTACTGCACTGGAAGTGAATGCATCTGGATTGCCCTGTGGAAACAACAATTACATAAGAAGTCAATCCCTAGAGAGCTGAAATAGGTGATCGAATGATCGGAATGGTGAGTAAAGTCAGCTGCGAGGAACACTGGCCTCACCCACTTCCTCTGTATTTTTTCAGGGGTCTCAACTGAAGAGGCTTCACTTTTACTAAACAGTAGAAGGGTTTCCACCCGAAAGGAGGTTCACTGTCCTCTCCCTGCCCTCAAATTCCATTACAAATTCAAGGCACACAAACCACATTCAGTGGAGGCTTTGTAAACAGCTAACAAAGGCACATTTGATTAGGTTTCTGGACGGGGTAACTCACCCTGCTCCCTGAGGGAGGCGAGCAAAGGGAATGCCCATCTGGGACAAGGCTTGCTTTCCCAGGATACATTTGCCACCTCCCACAGTGTGGTTTCTCAAATTAACTTTTCACTTCTTTGGATGTTTTACTGAATGGAGTAAAAGCAACTCCTTATATACGCATGCTGCCTTTTGCTTAAAAAGCCCTTTTATGCGCAAATAAGATCATATAAAGTAGTGCTTTGCTTCTATAAAAGCCTCTAACATTATTGCTACTAATGTTACCTTAAGCCCGTAACATTGTTGCTGTTACTGTGAGCTCACTGGAGCCTCACGATCTCCTCTGTTGCTATACCATTTAACAGAGGAGGCGGCTGAGGTTCAGAGAAGTTACATTCAGTCATTTAAAAATGTTTTCCAAGTGCCCACTATGAACCAGGCATTGTGCTAGGACTAGGTATACAGGATGAATTGAATAGACATGGTCTACCTTTCTGGAGCTTACACTCTACAGAGAGACAGACATTAATCAAGTAATTACACAATTAATTTCTATTTTGATAACAACTATGAAGGGGAGGAGCTAATATTCTGGGGGGCAGGGAGTGACATGTGGCTGGGATCTGGAGGATGAGACAGAGTTACCGGGAGTTAGCAGAAGTTCAAAAGTTAGCTGCGGGGAGGGCCCTGGGCGGGGTGTGGAAGTGTGAAGGCCATAAGGGAGAAAGAAGCCTGACATGTTCAAAGAGCTGAAAGGCCAGGGAGGCCAGAGCACAGTGCAGGGGGTAGAAGGCCATGCCCTGGCACTAGAAGGGTTGGTGGGGAGGGGGTGTAGACAGGCAGTGCCTTGTAACCTATGTTGTAAAGACTTCAGCTATTGACTTAAGAGCGATGGGAAGTCACAGAAGGGTTTTAATCGGAAGAGTGAGATGTGACCTGCATTTTTAAAGCATTTGGATGCTGGACTGAGACTACAGTTATGATCATCTACACACTGCTGTACTACTGCATAGTCCAGGTGACGTAAGGTGGTGGCTGTGGACATGGAGAGAAGTGAACAGACTGGAGACACATTTAGGAAGCTGACTTGATGGAGTTCGGTGACTGTTTGCTGGGGGATAGACGGTGGTGCCAAGAAGAGCCCAGAAGACATATGGTGGGGTGGCCAGGCTAATTCAGTTCAGCCATGTACAGAGAAGCGACTGTGGGTCATCCGAGTGGGATGCTCAGTAGGCTGTCACATGTACCTGTTGCGAGCCCAGGGAGAGCCTAGATTTGCCCCAGTGACACACAGCCAGTCCACAGCAGGTCCATAACTAAGGGTACAGTGCAGAGAATTAGACAAATGAGCCCTTCAAAGGGCTGGAAGAGGCTGAAAATATTCCAGATATTTTCACAAAGCCATTTGAGGCACTGAGAAATGGTAACAAGGTAAGAACACAAGGGATATAATAGGGTAAAGACAACAGGAGGCTGACAAGGAAGATGACAATAATAATAAAACTGGGTACGTGCTGGCCTGAATATTTGTGTACCCCTCAAATCCGTATGTTGAAATCCTAACCCCCAGTATTAGGAGGCGGGGCCTTTGGGAGGTGCTTAAATCATGAGGGTGGAGCCCCCATGAGCAGGATTGGTTCCTTATAAAAGAGGCTTCAGAGAGACCCCCCTCCCCCAGCCCCTTCTACCATGTGAGGATACAAGGAGAAGCCCGCCACCCAGATGGGGGCCCTAACTGACCATGCCGGCCCTCTGATCTCGGACTTCCAGTCTCTAGAATCACTAGAAATAAATTCCTGTTGTTTATAAGCCACCTAGTCTGTGACATTTTGTTAGAGCAGCCTAAGTGGACTAAGATGTAAGCAAAGCCTGGTGACATTTTAATTCATAATCCACTCGCAGCTCCATCCATTTGTCCCAAGTGCGGAGAAACATAAGCCCCCTGCCAAACAGCACTGTGTCTGGAATACTCTGAGACGCCAAGTCTGAACATTTCTGCTAATACAGGATCTCGTGAAGAACATCAACTACTCCAGAAGCAGAGGAGGGATTCAAAATAAAGTTAAATAGGAGACGAGAGTGCCTCTGAGCATCCCTGAGCAGCCCTCTGGCTCATATTTTTGATTACAGTATAAACGGACTAAAGGGAACACACACTAATCTGAATGAGACTGAATTTTAAACACAACTCCAAGTAAAGCTTATTTTGTAACACATCGAACTCATTCAAGGGAACTGGTTTCCCATGTCAAACTAAGCAGTCCTTGGCAGGTCAAAGGTTTAGTCCTATTTGCACAGAAGATAAACAATGGCACTGTCACGTCTTGTACAGCACTGTGCAAAAGCAACATCTCTCTGTTGGAGGGCCAGGAATTTCAACAGCATGGACAGTAAAGCTTAAAAAATAGACTAACGTGAAAATATATCTCTAAGTCAGAATCCTTTTATGTGAAACCCAACAAATGTGCACGGTGTCATTTCCCTGAAATAATACTATCTGAAAGTGAACAGGAGGCTTCTTCAAAGTGGAAGTAGATGTAGCTTGTGGATGGACAACTGGACTTACTCAGGTCTGACCCTGTTGTTGATTTAGGTTAGGAAAGCAGCTCATGTTAGTTGCAACTGATTAAGAACTTGACAGCCCTGACTGGTGTGGCTCAGTGGGCTGGGCATTGAACTGTAAACTGAAAGGGCACCAGTTTGATTCCCAGTCAGGGCACATGCCTGGGTTGCGGATCAGGTTCCCGGTTGGGAGCTTGCGAGAGGCAACTGATTGATGTTTCTCTCATACATTGATGTTGCTCTCCCTCTCTTTCTCCCTCCCTTTCCCTCTCTCTAAAATTAAAAATAAATACAAGAACTTGACAAAGTTTCACATATCTTACAAAATACAGATGATTTTACAGGTATTTTAGATAAAGCATCCCAGTTTAGTCTTCTACGATCCTTGTGACAAGACAAGGTCTTGCTGCTGTTACTAAAGTGTAGTTAGTGGAGCTACAAAAGATACACAGGGATTTATTCTGGCCCAACAAGAATATGCAGGACAATACTGACTGTGGAATCAAAATACCGAAACACTGAAAAACTGGTGTGAAGGAGAACAGATGCTAAAATTTTAGATTCTGGGGAACTGGCAGCAGTTCGAAGTAAAAATCACACAGTCCACTTTAGAACAGTAAGTGAACTACTCTGGATGTGAAAGTGATGAAAAATATGAAAGTCTCCGTCCTAAGTTCTCACTATGCAGCAGAACGCCTTAATGCTCTGGGACATTCAAAAAAGATGGAGAATGAAGGGCTACCTCCCACCCTGAGCTCTCCGCTCTCAGAGGAGAGCACTTCCTTTCCAGAAGTGGTACTGAGGACATCAATTAGCCAGTGAACAACTGACCCACTCACACACGCCACCAGACGAGGCTCTCCAGAGGAGGGGCAGAGTAATGGCATTTACTCCTGGTGCTCTCAAACCCAAGGCTGCACAAATGGCAAAGTCTGAAAACCTCAGAATATTTTCTTTCTCCTTGGAATTATTTTACGATAAAGACAGATGCTCACCAGCTGACTAGGGGTTGAAAATGGGTTATCGAGCTGTTACCCACTGTGCCATCTCTGCTTCCTGACACAGACTGGAAACCACAAAAACCGCCTTACGAGCAGCTCAGATCCTCATGTGCCTTGCTCTGCATTAAAAGGACTCCAGCTTAAGCTCCCCAAACTGTCAGAACCGACCCTAACTGGGCCTCTTAGTAAGTGCATGGGTAACGCAGTGTCCAAAAGTTCACAGAGAGAACAGTACATGCTAAAACTTACAATGAAAGTGAATATAAATATAAAGGTTTATATAAACAGGTATAAGATAAAGTTCCAACAAGCGCTCCACAGTGCTTGGTTCTTAACTTCTATTTTTGTACTTCTAACACTCGTGTCTAATTATCTGTCTCCTCAACATCAAGGTTTTTTGGTTTTTTTTGCAACCTCAGCCCCCAACACTATGTATGAGGTATTCAACAGAATAATAAATTCCCACAGATCTTCTGTCCTGCTGAGCCTCGCTGACAGCCCTAGCAGCTTAGCTGTCACTGAAATACCTGAACAGCTTGAAGGTCAAGATTCTGCATTTCCAAACACCACCGTCACCTCAAGATCTAACTCCCTGCTCTGGTCCCCTGCAGGAAGCAGATCTCTCATCTACCCCTTATTCTCAGAAGAAAACTCAGGGATAAATCCATCAACCAAATTAAAGGTTGGTTAATCCAAAAACAATATCTATGATGATGTAGGCTTATGATAAAAAGGAGACCCAAGGTTTACAAGGAAAGGATCTGAAATGCTGCTCTCAGATCTCTCCTTT
>PVJD01008594.1:0-71012 GCA_004026545.1 Mormoops blainvillei
CTTCACGTGTAATTCTCTCTCTCTCTTTCTAGCTCATATTAAATTGCAGTGGATTCTGTGTGTCATTGTTTTGCAAGATGGGTGTTCTGTTAGATTGTAGGCTCTGTGAGGCCAGGGACCTGCTGTGGTCCCCCAGGCACAAAGCCTGCCCGCAGCAGGGTATCAGCACATACTAGCTGAGCACGGGAGCGACTGCCACCTTTCGCCAATAATGACAACACACACACACACACGCACATAGGGACAATACAAGTGTGCATCCCAAGTGAGCTCTATCAGTCTTTCCAATGCTAGAAGACATTCACTAGAATCGACTTGATACATAAACACTCATTTTTATATATTTGGCTAGTAGTTAGGTAACATAACAAGACATCTGGGCCTCCTTGCTGGCAAAATGACTATAGCAATAATAAAAAGTCAAACAATATACCTTTTTCTTCCCCTTCTGAAAGAGCTGTTCTGCAGAGAAGAAAATTATTCCCCATTAAAATGCTGTCATTCAACCCCTTGGGCCTCCTGGCAAACGAGCCACGAGCTGCCTGCCAGCCCGCCCTTTGTCACAGACAGAGCCGGGCTCTTCTGCCGCTGAAGCGCTGCAGCTCCCCACAGGGACCAAGGAGAGACGGGCCGGGAGCGGCTTCCCTTGTCCTCGCCTCACTTGCCCCATGACACCTTCAGTGTCTTCCTTAGGCGTATGACACGTGTGTGGTCCTCACCAAGCTAGCTGACCTGGGAATGTGGGCACCACTGGCTTATTTTTAATAAGGACTAAACTTCAGTAGGTATTATATTAAAAGGCAGTTCCAGAGGCAACTTTTAAAGTTTTATCAAATATCGTAAGTAACTTTCCGAACTATGGACTCAAGGAGATAGAGGTTCAGCCAGCACCATCCAAGGCTCTTGGATGTGTTCTTAGAACAGGAGGTGGGGAGAGGGGCCAGGGAGGCTCAGACCTTAGGAGAGCTCTGCAAATAGCTAAGAAAATGGTCCTATAATAGATATTCTTTTTTAAAAACTGTCTTTAGCCAAACTTGCAGGCACGGAGAATAGAATGGTGGTTCCCAGGGGCTGCGGGTGCGGTGAGCGGAGAGTTTTGGGGGATATTGTTTTGGGGGATATTGCAACCTGAGGTTGAGTAAGTTCAGGAAAGCCATGGCATGGCCTCATGAGTACAGACAACAACGCTGTGTTGTAAACTTCAAAGTTGCCAAGAGACTACCTCTTAAACGTTCTCGCCACAAAAAAGAAAATAAGAAATGTGTGATGTGAGAGGGGGGTTAGCTAACAGTAGAGTGGAATCATATGGCAATACAGAAATGTACCAAACTTCCACTTATAGACCTTAAACTTATAAAACATTATATATCAATTGTATCTTAATTTTTTTTTAAAAAAACCTCTTTGATAAGGAAATATTTTGCCAAGGCTTCAGCTGAGCAGCACTGTAAATGCCTCCTGACTATGTTTCTATAATTGGGGTGGAGAGATGGATTGATTTTTATTAAACTATTGCATCTATTCATTCATCCAGGCATCAAATATTTATTTAAAACCAAAATGTACCAGGTCCAGTTCTAGGTACTTGAGCGAAGCAGAAAATGATTCCTGCCCTTGTGGGGGTTATAGGCTAGTAGGATAAATATCCAATTAACCATCAAAATCATAATAAGTAAATTACACAGTGTTAACCTATTCAAATATTGATTGAGCACATACTGGAAACATAGCAGTGAACACCATAGGCAAAGGTCTCTACCCCTGTGTGCTCTACTTTCTAGCGAGGGGAGGGAAGCAACAAACATAATAAATAAGTAAATTGTGTAGTGTGTTAGAAATAGTTAAACCTAGTAAATCTAATCTAAACCATAGGAAATGATTGAAATATGTATTTTTTTCCTTTCAGAAGTTGGTAAGGCCTGCATACTCAGAGCAAAAACTTCTCACCTGGGAAAGAAGTTTTCTGCCCCAAAAAGTGTCCAGTCATAATGTCTCTTTGATGGATGGGCATATTCGTTCCATCATTGATCCGTTTACTCCTGGAACAGGTTTTAAGTGCCTGTGTTTTTGCAGAAAATGACAGTGAACTATGCCAGCACAAGCCCTGCCCTCAGGGGCAAATATTTTATATTCGTCCAAGAATTTCATGGACCAGAGGGGACCAGAAAAAGCCTTTGTCTCCATGGGATACCCACCCTCAAGTTAACAGCTACTCTTTAAAGATTTTGTTCACAGGTTGTTTGGGGGGTGTTTTTTGTTTTGTTTTGTTTTGTTTTTTGTCGCCAAAGGATCCTGAAATGCAAACCATCGCTTCTAACTGGAGGGATGAACAAAGGGCGACAGGCTTTGCTGATGCCAAAGTTTGGTGTGCATGGTACCCGTGATAAGCTACCTGTCACGGCTGAGGAAGGTATTGGGAAAGCTGGTCCCACTGCAGCCCCTCAGGGCGGTTGAGGGTAGGGACAGTGGTTTCTGCAAAAATTTCAACCCCAGGTTCATGTTTGTCTTCTTTTACATCCCAATGTCCAACAGCAAAAATAATTTTAAAGAAGTGATGGGGGGCTCAAATGCTGGAAAATGTTAGTTTAGGTGATGGCTAACAAGCTTAGTAATCAATGCACGTAAAAGCTATTGTTTCAGGAACTGAAGGTATGACCCACCCTGACTCTGGCGGACCATAAGCAGTTCCACCTTTGTGCCTCAGGAGGACTGCAAGCCATCAAGATGGTATCTGAGCCATTGTGCTGCAGGGGGAGACGCCCACAGCTGGGACACAGATGAAAGACCCTGTGCCCGGGACACAGATAAAGGCCACGGCCCGGGACACAGAGGAAAGAATGCTGCAGCTTCGTATCTGATTGACCTTTCCCCTGAATTCCAGGCCCCTTACCTACGTTTTTCTTCTTATAAAAACGGTCAGTTTAAAATGGAATTTAAGACGGTTTGCTAGGGTACAAACCCGCCATCTTCTCAGATCTCCGGCCTCCCGGATAAAGCGCCCAGAAAGATTCAGCCCCTGACTCTGCTTCTTGGGTCTGGTAGGCGACAGGCAGGACGAATGCCAGCTTTTCCGATTTCAGAGGGAAATGGGGCACATCCAGTACCTTAATGTGTCGTAACAGGCTCCAAAGACTTTTATGGAACCGGCTGTCCTTTTAGCTGGCCTCACTTCTCCTCCCTCCTCCACAGCCGGCACCCCACTTTTCCGCTGGCAAACCACCCCTCCCATCTCACACACCAGGACTGGCGATCCGGGGGGCCCAACTCCCGGGGCCAGGTCGGGGGGCCTGGGCCCTCACCCAGGCCAGGCCGGCTCTCCTGGGATGTGAATCTTGAACAGGATGGTTGAGATCAGGAAAGATTTGTAGCCAAGGCTTTCTGATGGCAGAGTCCTGAAGGGCAGAGTCCCTTTGTTGCTGCCACCCGGGTCCCCAAGCTTCACTGAGCTGCTGCCCACATCCAGGAAAATCCCCTTCACTTGCATATGTCTGAGTGCTTGTCTGTTGCCTGTGACCAGAAGAATCCTAAGAGATCCATATAAAAAGTTGGAGGTCATAATTTTAAAAATCATCTGACCTTTTGAAATATATTTGTTGAAAATGGCAAAAATGAGAACTCATTCTGGTTTTCCTTAAGAATCACTCAGAAATTCACTCCTCGGGGCACAAAAGCACACAAAAAATACATATGCAGTGAGCATGGCTTTTCTCAATGTGTTCAGAAAAACCATATTCTTATTTTGAAAAGCATTATTTTTAAAAAGGAATTATAAGTAGGCTAACATTTTCATGTAAAACTACTAATGTTCAAATGAGTATTATAACGAATATAAACTCCTACCTCCAAAATGAGATACTTAGAGCAGAAAAAAAATGAGACACTAGAATGGCTGACGTGGGACAGCTGCCACAGTGTCCTTACTAAAAAACTGCCATATGCCTATAAATGTGCATGGAAACACACGCATTCACACCTGTACAGAAGCTGTATCTACTTATTCCATGAACACAGAGGCTCCCACTCTTAGAAGAGACCTGAATCATGACTGGAAATCCCCCCATTCTGAGAACCGTTCAGCTTCCTGACCGTTTCCTAATTTATAAAGAGGAAGAAGCCGAATCCAGGTGCATCTTATTCAACGTAACCTTGATCCCTAGGGTCAGATTTTTAAATTTCTGGCCTGGCATAAGGTTTAGCTATAGGCGGGACAGTTTTGCAAACTTCAGAATATAGTTATGGATGGTGAAAATGTGGCCAAATAATCACAAAATACTACTGAGTTGATAAGCTGTTCCTCTATAAGTCGTGCAGTGTCGCTTTCCAAACTCCTTCGCACACAGCACTCATCAGGTTCCAAGCAGGAAGCAGGATGAGGGTCCTGCACAGAGACCTGGGTGAAGGGGCCGCTCACAGGTGAAGGGGCAAACCGAGGCCGCGGCGGAGGCCGGGGCGGGCGAGACCGGGCAGCCCTTGCTTGCCCTGGAACCCGACGGCGAAGGCGGAAAGGCTGTGTCCCCGGAGCCCCCGTGAAAAGTCAGAGCAAGGAGGCGGGACCGGGGCGTGGGGCCCACGTGTCGGGGGCAGGAGGCAGAATGACCGTCCCTCACCCGCCTGCGGACCTCCTGCTCAAGCCGACGCCGGCGCGAGGCCCGGAGTCTGGCCAGGCGGTGAGCAGGGGAGAGCAAATCTGCCGGGCCCAGAGGCGAGCAGAGAAGCGGGCAAAGGTGGCTCGGGTGGGGACGAGCCGGGGGACACCCAGCCACACGCATCACCTCGGAGCAGGCCAGGCGCGGGAGATCAAGGGCCTGGCTCGATTTACACAGCTCACGGTCCCGACTGGAGACTTAACACACATTCCCAGGCCCTCTGGAGCCAGCGCTGCCGTTAGCAGCTTCGTTGCTGATGACAGAGGACAACTGTGCTGCTTGGAGGCCAATAAAATATTTTGTTTCATGCTCAGCTACGCCGTGAGGGTCCCTGAGGAGGCCCTGGGTTGGCCCCCAAGGCAGGTTTTCCGATCAACCCGCTGAGCCAACAGCGACCACGGCTGTCCTGTCCTGGGGAGGCCAACGGAGAGACACGGGGTCACAGAAGCAGCAGCGGGGACAAGGCCCAAGGCGTGCTCGACAAGCCGCTGTCGTTAACAGCATCTTCCAGGGACGGGCTCCGAGCACGCTGCCGCTGTGCGGACTGCAGGTAGCGGCCCTAGCGGCTCCCTTTCGCGGATGCAGCGGCGGGCGAGAGGCTGGCTGGCCCGAGGCGGCGCGGTGCTCGGGCCTGAATTTGGAAGCACAGGCGGGAGTCCCCTCCGTTACTACGGCCCGGGTCTAGGCCCGGCTGCGGCCGTTCTCCTGGCGGGGGCGGAAGCCAGAAGCGTTCACGAGGTGCCCGCCGCGCTTCCTCAAGCTCTCGCAGGCTGGCGCAAGGTGGGGACGCGGGTGGCACCCCTTTGCCGAGTTGTTCTCCTTTCGCACCTGGTCCACTGTGGACATTTCAGGACCCGCACCAGCAACGCTGCCGGCTTTCCCACGGCCCAGCTGCTCAGGAGGAAGCTGCCCGGCCCCAGGGCATAGCGGGCCTGGAGTCCCGAGGCCCGTCTTCATCAGGGACACGGACTTTCATCCCGGAGGGCTGGCTTTGTGCCAAGAAGTCATCGTGGGGGTTTGGCCGTTTGTCGTTGAGACGCAGCCGCTGAGGAGCTGACTGAGTCTATTAATAGGAGTTCAAACACAGTGTCGCAGGCTGAAGAGCGGGGCCCGGAAGGAGAGGCTAGAACAGCAACTCTGAGAGGGCCAGGAGGTGTCACTGGACGGGACAGTGTGACTGTGTTGTGGAGATAAGAACTCTGGAGGTGTCTGAAACGAGCCAGCGTCCCTGTCACACCCGCCCTCCGCAGTCACTCTCGTGGGCACCAGCGCAGCCCGCACGCCGCACCGAGGTGTCTGTCCTTCCCGCAGGAGAGAGCTCCTTCCAGGCAGGGATTACGTCCTTGTTCCAAACAGCTGTCCCCTGCCACTGGTGGGCATCGCCTGAGGAGCCAGAGCCGTATTCACGTTGGACCCAGCACCCGGCAGGCGGTCGGCAAGTTTATGGGTACAGTTCACTCGCTGAAGGGGCGGACGCCCACCACTGCCGTCACTCGAATGTGCTGCAGCCTCGCCGTTTGCTCTGACGCTCGAGCCGGCCGAGGTAAAGCCAGCAGCCACTGGGGCGAATGTGGCAAGACTATTTCACGCGTTTCTATTCACCTTTTGGTTAAAGGCGTGAGCATTCCAGGCGATCAAACATTTTGGTTATTTAAGGGTTAAGTCCATATTGGGTAATAGCAATTAAAAAATGAACTCCATAGCCAAGCACACATAAATCACTCCTTGGTGACAAAGGGATCACACATCACTGTGTGGCGTTGGCTGTTCATCAGGGTCAGCGCTTGGATTAATAAACGCCGTCCCCCTTCCTGACGTTTATTTTTCATACTCAATTAGTGATTGAAAAATATAATGAGGCCCCTGGGCTACCGTCAGTCCTTTTCAAAAATCATCAGGGAAGAAAAAAATAACCTGTTATCGATGAAGGTTATTTGTGAAAGCGACGAAAATGACCTGACTGCATTGGACATAAAAGGAAATCATCTGAGGGATGGTGGGCAGCCCTTACGCGGGGGCCGGGAGCCCAGGTTCGGAATCAAACCGCTGCCAGGAGGGGTCAGGCAGCAGGAGGCCCGGCCCGGGCCCGGCTACATTGGCCCCAGGCTGCCGCTGCCGGACGGGGAAGGATGTCTAAGAGGTCTCGGCCACTTGCAGCGGGGGCCCACGTGGGCTGGGCGGAGGTCACAGGACCACAGTCCAGGCGCCAGGGCGGGGCTGGGGAGCAATCTGGTCTCTTGAACCACGTTAGCAAGAATTTGGTCTCTGCCTCTCATCAGCCTTCCCCACTAGGGCATCTGAAAAAGCCGTGTCCACTATGTAGACCGGGTGACTCTGAAACACACCCGAATGACAGTTTGTCATTATGCCTCATGGTAAAACACAAATCTAGGGAAATACAGGGCAACAGGGATAAAACTACCTACGGATAAGGGCATGGCAGGTTGGATAAGCCACTGACCCCCACCCAAGATACCCACCTTCTAACCCTCAAACCTTCCACGCGGGATGCTTCTGTGGCGAAGCGACTTGGCGCACATGGTTTCGTTAAGGATCTTGAGATGGGTCCCCTGTCATCACAAGGGTCCTTACCAGAGGGGAGGAGGGACTCAGGTCAGGACGAGGAGGTGTGACGGTGGAACTGAGGGTCACGAGCCCAGGTGTACGGGTAGCCCTTAGAAGTAGGAAGGGCTGGATGACGGGTCTCCCCGGAGCCTTCGGAAGGGACCAGGCCTGGTGACTCCTTGGCTATAGCCCTGCAGGGCCCAATTTTGGACTTCAGACCTGCAGAACTATAAGAGAAAAAATTATGCTCTTTTTAAATTTTATCTTCATTGTATTTTTTTCCAACTATGCTGTTTTAAGCCACTAAGTTTGTGGCAATTTATTACAGCAGCTACGGGAAACTACTACCCTACAAAGGGTAAAGGGAAAAGTCTAGCTATTTAGACTTTCTAGTAAAAAAACAAAAACAAAAACAAAAACAAAAAAAGAAAACCAGAGCTCCAGACAAACAGGAGATTGCAGAAAATGGGGGACAGAATCCAAAGACACTTCACGTTCATTCATTACAGCTCTTCATTATTGTCCATGCAAGCGTGGCTTCCTTTACTCTATCAACCAAGTTCTTTGCCAATGGGATCTATATGGGGGTATTTTGGACACACCTCCAAGAGACTGTGTGTTCCTACAACATAGGAGGATGTCTAACAAGCACATGAGAAAAAGGGTATACCTATTACCAAACATAATGTCAGGATAAACGTTAGAAAAAAAGAATACTATGAGCTATACTTAACAGTCATCTGCTCTGATGAACCTTCTAGTATCATTAAACTTATTTTGCAGTGAGTAAACTTACTTTGAGCTTGGAAAAGAAATAGAGCAAGAATAGTAAATTCTTCAACTTTATATATTTTTAAATAAGCCAATAAGTCATTGAAATTAACAATGAAACTGATCATTAAAAGAAATATAATCTTTTTAAAGTAGTATGTGTTTTGTTATTTTGTAGTTTAAAACAAGGTTCTATTTCATAAGCTATTTTGAGGGAAGATGAAACCTCCTCATTCTACAATAAAATTTCTTCCCTTTATTCCTCGATGGCAATCACTAAAAATTGTTTCTCTCCATAAGAATTCCTAGTCATGTGATGACATCCAGCCTCCTGGCCCCCGTCCAGGTTCCCTAGCGAATAGAAACCTGTAATTCTGATTTTTTTGTTGTTGTTGCTCTTTTATCCACTGTGACATCAGTGGACTCTATGAAAATCAGTTGGGCCATAGAACATAAAGGCTGATCTCTGAAGGGCAGTCCCCTCCCCTCAGGCACCCATGTGCCCTGCCTGTAGGTAAGGACGTCACACAGCCTTGGCCCACCTGCAGCTGAATTTAAACATTTCAATACTTCATCTTCCCTTATCAATGAAGGGTCAACTGAGGGTTTAGTTCTTTAAAAATAATTTGAAAATGAGATACAAGAAACTACAATATTCTGTTATATAAAGATAAAGAAAGGCATATCAGTGATAGGTGTACCGTATAAAATGAAAACAAAACTTAGCTCTTTTCAAAGAAGGAGAACAAGTTCACAGGGCATATTCTTTACATTAGTGAATTTGTTTTGTGTGAAAACCAATCCTGGTTTTAGTATTATCCTTTCCATAATGGGTAGGTGAGATGAATCGGTTTTTTGTGGCAGTTCACTGAGTTTAGCAATTCTACCACCTCTTCTTTCAGAGTCAAACTGGACATCTGATTGAAAGAAAAAATTTTTTTTACATTTGATTGACCAAGTTATATAAAACTCATTGAGTTAGTTACTGGCTTTAAAGAGTCAAAGTCTGGTGTCATTCTCACGAAACTGTGACATTTTTAAAAGCACCGAATCATAGCATTGATAAAAGTTACAGGTTACAAAGAACGCAAAAATTATTCTCATTTCTCTGAGCAAGACTTCACTCAGATAGTGTTTTGACTTTAGTGCCTCTTGGAGGTAATAACAGTTTACCTTTCGTGGAATAATTAGACATTGACATATTTTAATGCAGTGTAAATGATTACTTTCTATGGCAGTAAAGTTAACAATTTATGGTGCCTTGTGACTCAAGAGGCCTGAATTTTGTAGAATTGGGAGCAGCCTCTGGGCACGCTGATTCTTGCTCCCCAGAGCTGAGCCTTACTCTTGCCCGGGTCTGTTAACCAGCGGGGGCTAGGGGGGTGCAGGTAGGTATATATTAGGACCCTAACGAGGCTTGTGCTTTTGGAAGCCCACCCTGGAAGCAGGTGGCAGAGGGACCATTGGGTGGAGGGAGACTAAAGCAGGAGGTGGTGAGAGTCTGCCTCAAGGGAGTTATCGTGTGGGTGGTGGGAGGTGACAGGTACGAGGACTATGATGGAAGTAGAACCAAGAGGAATTGGTCACGGCGTACATGTAGGGACAAGGGAGAGGCCAATAAAGCAAGTTGGGGTTTGGGTGGCTTAGTCAATGGAGCTGCCATGGACTGAGACAGGAAATAAGGAGAAAGATCAAGGTTGGGGCTTACAGGGTCTTCCTAAATAGTCAATGGTGGCCCTGGGTGTGTAATTTCTAGGTTCCGATTCTATACTACGGACTATAATTAGGTAAGAGTTGACTAAAATTAGAACTTGAAGTATTGTTAAAAGTGGAATAATTCTCCAGCTCTTCTTTCAACAGATCAGTGAATTTAAGTCATCAGTAAAATAATGTCCCAACTATGATTATATTACTCAAAATCACTTAGAGCCAGGAAAGCTAAGGTTTATATTTAACGCGCCATATTACTGCTCACCCACAAACATGAGAACACTCCCTCACCGAGACACAGGCTTCCCGTGCCCAGGGCCTGCGGCCACGTCCAGTGTGGGCCGTTGGGGTGGCAGGAAGGTTGGCTCGGTCAACCCTGAAAGCAGTCATTCACTCGCTTCTTGGATGATCAGTCATGAGATCTTCCCTTTTTCATGACTGATCAGCTTCTCAGGCACTTTATCACCGGGCGTCTTCAATTCACTCAATAAAGAGACGTCACGAGCCTGCCTCCCCAGCAGAAGGCACTGACGACAGGTCGGGGACACAGAGTCAGAGGCACAACTGTTGTCCTCAGTCGCTCAGCGTGCGATGCAGGGACCAGAGAGAAAATGGATGGTTTCAGAGCATGGGCCAGTTGCCTCACAGGAACCCCGCACAGGGGGCCCTGCCGGGGCCTCGGACCCGCACGGGCTGCTGCTCACGGCCCCTGGCCTCGCCCACGTCTGCCTTACAAAGAACAGGCTCATCAGCTCCCACACTTCCTAGCGGAAGGACAATGACCCTGGCCAAGCTGGATGAGTGAAGAAGCAGTGACCTACGTATCATTAAAGGTATGGAGCTGCCCACTAGGAGGACGAAGAATAGAACAGAAGAAAATCCCAAGTGATCACCTGGGAAAGGAACTAGTGGTGGCGAGAGTCCCGTATGAGTGACGACAGTCAAGGCTGGGGGCGGTGCAAGTCCCCACACACTTTAAGGGGGTGGGGGGTAGACAAGTCAGTTGGAGAAGAGAATGGGAAGGTACAGACTTGGAGTAAAGACAGAGAAAGGTCTGGAATGAAAAACGGGCCGCAGCTGCCCGAAGGCTGACCCATGTCCTGGAAGGCCTTGTCGAGGCGTGTGCGGAGGGCACGCGGGGCCTCGCCCGGTGGGTCACCGGATTCTGCAGTGAAATGTGGTGGTAGGGGGAGAGGTCCTTCCAAAAACGCAGATTACAGCCTCCCCCTGTCCAACCGCTTTCGGTAACTCCTTGCTGCCCACGCAAAACTCTAAACTGCTCTTGGCGATAATGAACAAATAAATCATGTCCCTCTAAATACTCATTTCCACTGGTTCTCAGATGAACCCAGGCTGGTCTTCCCACTGCCAGCCTTTCTTTTAATCCCCACAGCGGCCCCTTGGCTCACACGGTCCCCTCTGCCCACAATCCTGCCCTCTCTGCTCCTTCAGCCACCCGAGCTGCCAGCGCTTAAGGCAAGCACTGTCTTCTGTGCAACCGATTCCTTATCATCCGATTCCTGCAACAATCACAGCGGGAAACTCAGCCGCCACTTACATATAACCCGCTGTTGTTCAGTAGTACACCTGCTTTAGGTTGCAAGCTCCCTGAGGGGGAAAGTTGTTTTTAAGTTGAGGTACCTAAGAGCTGGGTGTGACAACTACTGAAATACAGACCCGCGTCTCCAGCCGCAACGCCTATCAGGGCAGCCTTGGCGGCCCCGCGTCTTCCCGACGTGCTCGGGGGCCGGCAGGTTCAGCACAGGTGGGAGCAGGCCTTGTGCACAGCCGTGGGAGTGGCTCTACAGCGGAGGTCTGTCTAACGGGGGGTGTCACCTGAGGGCAGATGCAGGGATACGGCAAACACAGAAGTCGGGGACAGTAGGGACAAGAGGACAGTCTCTTATAAGTCTGAGCAGGTTAGGGACTGCGCACCTTTGTGTGTTTTATGGGCAAGGCTCAGCGACCCGCAGGCTGTGGTAGAGGCAGCGACCTGGGGTAGTGGCGCTGGAGCCACTTTAACTCCCTAGCGGGAGAGCCGCCCTCTAAGAAACCCAGGAAGTTAAAGGGTGCGGTACATGGTGCCCCTGAAGGCGATTTCTGGGAGTTTCTTATCCTATGGGCCTGCAGCTAACTTGGATATTTTGCTGTTATGTTAGCAAGCGGTCCCACTCCTGCCCCCGGTGCGCGCTGCATGTGACTAGGGCTGAGTGGGAAGGCTGACGGGTGCCCCCCGCAGAGCGTGTCCCTGACAAGACGCGAATGCCTCTCCCCCTCACCCTCAGACGGAGCTGCCCCGTGTCGGGCATCGACGGGCTCAGAGGGCCTGCCGACGGTCTCTGCCTGGCTGTCTCTGGGGCACCTGAACGCGCTGTGCTCCGAGAGGGGCACTCGCTTCCTGCGCCCTGCCTGGTCTTCTGCAGTCTCACGCACGTCTCCTCGATTCTCGCCCTTTTCTTCGTGCTCAGTGTCACATCCATCAGGAAGAGCGCGCCAGCGAGGCCTGGGGCCACGTGCTTCAGGTTCCCGCACGTCAAGTGGAGACGACAATAGCGTCTACTTCACAGGGTTGTTTGTAGAAGCAATGTTCGCAGGTATGAAGTACTTAGAACTGAGCCTGGACGTAGGAGGTGCTCAGCTAAGGTTACTTAGTTCTGCCTCTCGATCGGCCGTCCTAGTCCACCCTGTCTTCTCTCACCTGATTACTGAAACCACTAACCTCGCCCCGGCTTTTGACTCCCATGCTCTATGCAGCTGCCACAGGGGGCTTTTAAAAACATAAATCAGATCAAGCCAGTCTCCTGTTCGAAAGCCTCTACAAGCTCCCCAGTCGCCAAAGAAACCCCAGTTCTCAGCACAGCTGGCCCGGCCCAGGCTGACCTGGCTTTGGCGGGCGGCTCCTCGCCGTCGGTGGCCCTCCCTGCACCGGCTCGCCTCAGCTTTCCCCTTCCTGCTGTTTCTCAGACATGCCAGCTCTCCCCACTTGCTGTCCCCTCTCCAGAGATGCTCTGCCACCAGCCTCGTGTTAGAGCGTCCTCAGTCACTCAGCACAGGCGGTGGCCCAGCACTGGGTGGGGGACTGTCGGGAAAGGGCAGAGGGCAAGGTGGCTCATTCTCATGGGCTGCACACCTGGCTTGCAAAGGACACACTGACAGGCACCGTGCACCTGGAGCTCACTGGTGCTGCCGAGTCTAACGCAGGTCAGATGCCTAGAAATTGCAACAGGTGTTCTTCTGTCAGCAGTTTAAATGACAGTCGACGAAAGGAATCAATTTGTATTTGATGTGACACCGAAAGCGTCGAGCATATGGACTGGCTTAGAGGTAAAGGGATCTACGTGGACATAAGTGAGAACACGTTGCTTATTTTTAAATTCAGCACAAGAGGTCCCATTTCAGAGACTATGATGACTGAAATAACATCGTTGCTTTTGCATTTAAAAAATAAACCTAATTACCAGCCTTTTTTTCAAGCAAATCGGTGTGCTTTCCAGTTAAGATCAGACGGGGAAGAAGGGTTTTTTGCAATACAGTCTTCAAAAGGCTTGCAAGAAGCTCCTTAGTCGTCGGTCAGAGCTCGCCGCGCCCCCACGCGTCCTCGCTCTGCTTCCCCCGTTTACGGTCAGAATGGGTTTTCCAGCCCTCTGCCGAGCCCCTGTTCCAAGCGGAGCTGGGAAAATTCAGTTTTTATGCTCACAGCCAACGTACCAGTTTTCCTGTCAGGCATTACACAGCACGAATGAGGGGCGTAGCAGACAGAAAGGGGTCAACAGGCGAGCTGAAGAGCTGAGCAGGCAGATGGGGAGGGGACAGCGGGGACAGGTGTTGCTGCTGCACGGGGCCCATCCCTGCAGCGGGGAGAAAGCAGGGAGAGTCAACCACATGCCCAGGGACGTTTGCAGTGCTTGACACGAAAGAGAGCGTCAGACAGGATTTCTCTTTGAAGTATTAAGAAAAACAAAACTGACATGAGCGATATCATTACCTTGGCTTAACTGGTGCCTGAAAATTACACGCTACTGATATCATTTCTTGACATTAAGCTCTGCTGTGTCTTAGCCACAACTTAGGAGAAAACGGTCAGAGGAAATACCAGGAAGAAGTGTGTTTTCAATTTTCATTCTTTAGTGTCTTTGCTTGCAAACACAGTTAGCGTTGAAGCCTCTAGAACAAAGTCGGTACGCCTTGCCCTGTTGAGGTAAAGCAGATGACATACACACTTACCCAAAAGTCAGAAGTTACTTTCACTTTTACTCTTTTTCCACCCTAAAGTTTCAAAGGGCCCAAGAGTAGTTCTCCAATGCACAGCAGCTGGCCAGATACGTGCGCACACCCGGGTGCCCGTGAGGAAGAGGCTTCTCTGGTTAGTGAACCAACGGGTTAAAACTTTTAATGTTCTTTGAAAGATTATCCCATCTAAGGTAAAAAAACACAGAAAGGATCTTTGGAAACACTGTCCCAAGTATGAAAAGTAGACTCTTTCTCAAGAGACAACTAGAGCTACAACACATGTAAACCTGCAGCTGCGTGATACCCCCCAACGGCCAGGGGAGCAGGATTCCATCCCCCTGGCGCTTGGGAGTCCGGACGCAAAAAAGAAAACAGTGGTGTAGGTTCACGCATGGGCAGTGGCCCATTCCGGCGTACCTGCCGGGAAGGTAGCACCAGGCGGGTTCAATCCACTGGGAGATTCTTACGCGTACGTGGTACTAGGCTCCGAGGGACCACGAAGTGAGAGGCGTGGGAGTTAAACATGCAAAATAATGACGCAGAAACTAAGATATGGAAGATAGCCACCTGTTCCCTCTCCAAAACAATGCACAAGGACCTAGGCTATGCAGAATAGAAGGAAAGATTAACGTATAATGGCATAGACTTTCATAAAGAGGCACATGGTAATGAACTTCACAAAAATTACAGTCAGATCAAGTGTATGTTCTGCTGAAGGAAGCGATGACCTGCTGAAGGAAGGAAGTGAGGGGGCCTCATGTCAGAGGGGATGCGGTCACGGTGCAGAAAGTTCCCCGTCGTTCCCTTGACACACATTCACCCGGGCACCTCACAGGGACACATCCCGCCGCAGCCTGTGAAACACTTTCCAAGAAGTCAAAAGATGCGATTCTGTGGGCCACTCTCGGGTTTACATTTTTTAGACGCACCACAGGTTGGTTCTGAGGTTTGCATATAATTGTCTTCGGAAATTATTTTTAGCTTTAATCCTTTTTAGATGTCTAAGAAAAATAAACTGGTAATGTGAAGCAATTGCTGAACTCATCTGGCCTAAAGCACCTTCACTTTTCTAGACTACTTGGCCACAGTTTCGGTGAAAGGGCATCGTTTACCAAATGCCTTATTTATAGGCTTGTTGGTAAATGTCAGACCACTTGCTTTTCGTACCTACTTCCAAAGGACAATAGCTTTCAAAACCAGGGACGTTTCGGCCTGAGGTACAATGAATAATTAACTACACTCAAAATGCCCAGTGTCACCTTCACTGGTGATGTTTACAGTGCATGTGGTACCATGTAATTAAACACAAGTTTGTTAATGAGGATCAAGTTTGATCACTTATGAAGTATGCTCTAATTAAAGTTTTACATCTCTTTTCCCAAATCCTTATACGGAGTGAAAGAAGCCAGACCGGAAAAAGAGTACATGCCGTGCGATTCCTTGCACATACAATTCTGCACACTGCGAAGCGATCTATAGCGACAGAAAGCAGACCGGTGGTCACCTGGGGGAGAGGACTGAGCAGGGAGAGGGGCAGGGGTTGCAAAGGGACCCCACGACACTGTTGGGATGCTGGAGCCATTTATCATAATTATGATGATGGCTTCACAAAGTATACATAAAAGTCTAGACATAACAGAATTATACACACTGAACACACGCAGTTTATTTTATGCCAGTTACACCTCAATAAAGCTTTAACAAAATCCGGTCTTGGCTGTCGAGTTATTCCTGCCCAGGGGAGCTGTGGTACCAGAAGAACCATGACGGGCGTGACGGTGGAAAGAAAGCCAAGCAAGCCACAGGCGCGCGGTTGGCAGGGGACAGGCCTTTCCTCCGAGGCTCTGGCTGTGGGTCATGTCTGCAGCAGGTTATCACTTTCAACTTACCTAGCAACGCTGACAGCTGGCCTTCGCCCGCCAGGACCAACAGCCTCCCAGGTGCTCTGGCGAGCTGCTTCCTGTGGCCTCTGAGAAGCTAATGGCAGGGGATGGCTCCCAGGATGGCACATGCCTAAGCCCTGGAGCAGACGGAGTGGCTTTGATTGATCAGGGAACGGGAGTGAAATGCAGTGACGCAGGGCAGGACAGGCAGGTCAGTACCTTCATGGACTCTTAAGACCTACGTGAAGGAGAAAGGTTTCTGAAAGACAGGTGTTTGTTGTCCAAAGCACTCCCACAACCCATTGGTCACTGCAGCCACAGGGATATTTCAAAATGACACATCTAGATGATCCTGTTTCTGCTTAAAATTCCACAGTGGCTCCTACTTGCCCCTGCCTTAAGGAGCGCCCTTGGCAAGGTGGCCGGGCGTCACCTTCCAGCCCCGACCTTTCTCCCTCGGCCCCCGGCCCCCGAGGGCCAGCCCGCCTGCCTGCGGTGCCTGCGCTCAGGCGGCTACGCCCATGCCCTTGCGTGCTGTGATGCTCCCAGCTGCCCAGGAAGCAGCCGCGGGCAGGGTGGGCGCTCAGGATGTTTGTTAGGGAGAGTTCCCGGGAGCCACGCCCGTGGAAGCGGGGCGGGGGCGGGGGGGGGCGCGGAAGCAGGGCTGGGGACCGGGAGAGATCAAGCCCCCCGGCAGGTCTGCCAGCCCAGCCAATGCCCGGGTGCCGGGCGGCTGAAAGGAGCTGGCCGGACGCGCGTGCCCGTGGGCGAGGCACCTCTCCGAAGCTGGGGCGAGGCCTGAGGGGGCGGCCAGTGCCGGTAGCACCCGGGACGGCGCGTCCTGCCTCAGAGGGGCCTGCCATGGCCATCAGCACGTCCCCTCACCTCGGGGCCTTGCCCAGACAGGGCCCCCTTCCTCTTTTCCCAGCTCATTCCTGCTCGTCCCTCAGCTCTCAGTGGGATTGTCCCTTGAGCTTCCCAAATCCCCAAACAGGAGGCTTCCCTAGCACGTCACCTGTCCCCCTTCTCCTCAGTCCCATCCACGTCCTTATCCTTAATGACGCTTCGTTGTGATCGGTCACTTATTTCTGTTTTCTTCCTTACAACGAGAGCTCCACGGGGTCTGAGGTAACTTCAGCAGAGCCCACCTCTGACCCTCAGTGCTGGCACACAGTAGGTACTCAATAAATATTGACCGAATAACCGAACGAGTCGGGGTTCGAAAAACACACCGGGGGCAAAGGCCCTGGCAGCTCAGCTGCCAGGACGGGCACGAAGGCTTGTGGCCGCGGGTTGTGGGCGCCAAGACTCCTGTCCGGCCCTGCAGTCAGGCTAGACTGTCCCTGCCCACCCAGCCCGCTCAGTCACATTCCAGCCGGGTGGCCCTGCATAAGCTCATCTCCCCAAGCCCGGGCTTCTTTATGTGTAATGATAACAGTAACAGTAACGGCACCCTCCCCGTAAGGCTGCTGGCGGCGGGGGTGGGGTGGGGGTCAGGGAAATAATCTCCGTAAAGGGTTTATTGTAGCTCCTGGACTATGGCAAGGCATCGGTAAGTTAGCTACAATTGCTTTTATTATTTGGCTTTTAGCTTTAAGTTCTTAACATCCCTTCAAAAGAGGAAAATACCAGGAAAATAATTTTTAGGTTTGCCATTAAAAATGCATCAAAATAGAAATCTTAGAAAAATTAGAACTTGGTTGGATTTCCCTGCACATACAATATGGTGCGGAGTTGACTGGGTGTTTTTTAATGCTGCTTTATGCATATGAGAGGAAGAGCAGCGGTGTCTCCTCATTCCTTGGGGCCATCGAAGGGTTAAACGTGGGGGTGGGGATGTATAGCGCAGCAATACTGACCTCTGTGTAGCGTGTGTGTGCGTGTGTGAGACACCGTTTCCTACTTTGGGAGATTTATGCTTGAGTATAAATCGGTTCTTTGACTCAAAAAACACCCCTGAGCAACGCCTTCCCTCGTTTAGACCCACGGGCACGGCCGGGCTGCGGCTCGCGTCCCTCTGCCCCCATCGCCCATTGGCCCATGAGGGTCTCGAAAGCGGGCACTCCTTCCTATTTTTATTCTTCTTTATTCTATTACAGTTGTCCCCATTTTCCCCCCTTTGCCCTCCCCCGGCCCGCCCCTCCCCCGCCCCGGCTCCCACGGTCCACTCCCACACTGTGGTCCATGTCTGTCATCTTCGGTCCCTGGCCCTTTCAGGTGCTCAATGAGTGTTTGCTGAATCGATCTGAAGTAGAAGAAAAAGGCCAGGTCTGTTCAGAAAGACACGAGTGATGAAGAGATCCAGGTGCGTGACGTGCTCACAACACGCAGCAGAATCTAATAAGCTAGAAGTCAAATATTTTCTTTTTACTTGAAACGTAGCACTCATATAAGGAAAAGCACCTGAAACGTTCGTGCCCTATACCACAAGTTATCACAAAATGAACACTTGGCCCCCCGCCAGGCAAAGCGCGCGGACGCGGCCAGCAGCCCCTCGTGTGTCCCTCCAGTGTCCCTCTTCGCATTCCCCCCACGGAGAGAGCTTACTTGAGCCTTTAGAGGTTCAGTTTTCCTCTGGGAAAACAACAGTTGTCCCCCCCGCTTCCATTATGGGCCGCATGGCTGATTGTTGGTCATGTACCCCGATCTTTCCATGGCATGACTTTCAAACTTGTCAACTCCCTAAAGAAACACAGAGAGGCCCCCACTTCTGTGCCTGTGACTCTTATTCCTGGGGACTCCACTTTCGACTTTCTCTCCTTTGCCATGTGTCCGTGGTCCCCACCGGCTTCTCATCGCCCTGCTCCCTCAGGACTGGGCGCCGTCGGGCCTGTGCCGCAGGAAGTGGAGCTGTGACGAGTCCTTCAGAGAAGATCCACACGCAGGCTCCATATGTCATTCTGGTGGCAAAGGGTCAGGGAACTCAATATATGTAGATGGGGCCATGATATGGTAGAAAAGATGACAATTTGGAGGAATTTCCTTTTCTGGGTGCGCGGCAAGAGGACAGAAAGAAACTGAAGCCACTGGCAGCCTCAGACGGGTCCCCAGGAAAAGCTGTACTCAGGATCCGTATGTCCTGGTGGCAACACGGTGGCAGAGAGCCTATAAGGTACAATTAAATGACAATGTGACAGTCAGTCTAGAAGGAGAGAAATTCATAACGAGAAAAACAGGCCATTTCTCTGGAAATGTCTCATCGCTTTATGTGTCACTGAATTTTAGCATTTTTTTAATTATTCTTAACGGTTCTGTTTCCTTTCAGTCTTATGTCATTTAAAGAATTGGTATGTCCTGAGACATGCGATCACAAGGCTTCACAAGGACTTCAAGTGCTTCTCTGAAATCTGAGTGGGATGCCTCTGATGACACTCTGAACTAGGATATATGTTGAAGCCGTTCTGTATGAGGGACAAAAGACTGATGTGGAAAAGTCTGTGCTGAGAATACACAGGGACTACCATTGATAAGAATAGATTCTGGAATCCAACAGTGCTCACGAAATTTAACAACAGTTCACTCAAGTGTCCACAACAGATGATTCCTCTGTTTAGGAAATCCATCACAGGTGCCGCAGTCACGAATCCCCAGTGGAGTGTGGCTCTTTACGGCGCACCTATTCACAGAGACGGACGTCTCTCTGACGGGCTGTGAGCACCTCAGGGAGGACGTGGTTCACTCTACCTGTTCATCCCCAGCACCTAGCACAGCGCCCACACAGGTGCGTCAAGCCTTCTAGACGGAAAACCTCGACGGCAGTCTCACTTTCTCGCACTGGTTACTTCCAAGAGCCACAGCGTTTTTTGTTTTGTTTTGTTTTTTTACCTCAGAAGAGCAATGGTTCCTAAATCTCCCTTTCTTCACCATTGCCAGGTCTATGCCCAAGCCTGGGCCCCCCACTGGTCCCCACGCTTCTCTGATTGCTTTGTCCTCACCCATCGTCCCTTCCCCTCGGACACCTCTCCACACAGCCGGGGGGAGGAGCCTCTTCCAGGACCAACTGTAGGTCAAGGGCCATGTCACACATTTAAAACATATCTTCCCCTTTGACACCGACAGTGCCCGTATGCAGCTGGGCTGCAGTGCGACAGTATTTCTACATGGGGAATTAAGGGAGATCAAGTAATGGCTTCCGGGAACTGCCAAGTACTGGGGTGAGCAGTTACACTGGCCTCTTTCTGACACTAAGCTGTTCTCCCGATAACATCACCCTTCTGCCAGTCATCTTCTTGCTTAAATCAAAAAAAAAAAAAAAGGTTTACAACTGGCTCCCACTTACAGAATAAGATGTACATTCTTTGACTTGATGCACAACGAACAGAAACCCTCCTCAGCGCAACCCCTTCCACTTTTCAGTCCTCCTTTACCCCCAGCCCCGCGGGCCCTACACGCTCCTGCAGGCCCGGCCGGGCCTCTGCAGATGCCGGTCCCTCCGACGTGCCGGCCCCTCTGACATGCCTGCCCATCTTCGCCCGGCAGGCTTCTACTCAGCCTTCAAGGCCCCTGTTGTTTTTAGGGTTTTTTTTATGTTTGAGGAAAAAAATAAAAATGTACATACACATGAGTAGTACTAATTCCATATCTATATAAATGTTTTAAATTCTTTTATTTATGCTTATGCATTAAACGTGTAACTCTAGAAAGCAATGACGATGTCCGTATGCAAAATTATACCCTGGAATATGATCATTGGTTTTGTTTCTAAATATAAATAAATAATTGAATTGAAAAATTAAAATGAAAGATTTTTTTTTCCCGAAAGTTTGGGCCTAAAACGTGGGTGTGCATTACACGTTGGCAAAACACGGTGTTTGTTTTGTATCCAGTTGTAATTTTCTCTGGCTGTGCGAGGAGGCGAAGCACGTTGCAAGGCTCCTGTCTAAGTCAGCTGCTCAGAGGCTGCCCTGACCCCGCCGGCCGCGTGGCTCTGTCCCCCTGAACACATCATTACAATGACACGTCCCACTTCACAGTGCAACCCGCTCGACGGGGCCCTGCCTGTGTTCCTGACTCTTGCTGTGAGATTTTCAAAGCTACAGGCTGTGTTCCTTCAAACCCGTGTCTGTCCTAGTCCGGCCAGGCTGCCATGACAAAACGCCTGGTGGCTCACACGGCAGAAATCCGTGTCTCACAGTCGTAGAGGTTGGGACCCCCAAGGTCACGGTGCTGGTTGATTCACTCGGCCGTCGGCAGAGCCCTCCTCCTGGTTTGCAGATGGGCGCCTGGCCGTGCCTCCCATCGCAGGCACAGGAGACCAGCGCTCACATTTCTTCTCGGCTCCAGGCTCCGCCCGCGGCCTGAGCACCGCTGAAGGCCCCACCTCCAAATACCAAGAGGAGCGGGCCTCAGCAAGAGAACGGGGTGGGGGCGGAGACACGTGGCGTGAGGTCACAGCGGCATCTCTAACGCATGGTTTAGGGTTTTTACTGAAGTGGGGTCGGAGGTGCAACGCTGGTGCTGGAGAAGCCAAATATTCCTGCCCTTTTTTTCCCCTAACCTCCAGAAAGCAGCTGAGAAAGCAGCTTGTTGATGTGGGCGATCTGCTTACAGCATTTTCCGAATGCAGTGGCCGCCAAAGGTATTTAGTAAAATCATTAAGAAGATACAATTAGCAAAGCCTAGAAACGATGAACCCTAAACACAAAGGCAGCCGTAAGAGCCGGCCAGCACCGCTCCACCGCCGCGCACTAGGGGCTGTTCGACTTGCTTGCACGAGCGAAGCCACTTAACCCTCCGGCCATCCAGCCGTCATCGCGGCGGGGAGCCCGCCTTGGAAACGGAGGGAACTGAGGCCCAGAGAGCTTCCCTGTGAACACGCGGAGGTCAGCCATGGCCAAGCCAGAGTCTGACCCCGTGCCGTCTGGTTCCAGGGCTACACTCTTAACCGCTGTACCGTATTCAGGGAAGTCCATGGGAAGACAGAAGACAGAGAGCGGGCTTTTCAGAAAGATCCAATTTCCCCATCTCTGCTCTAAGGCGTACGGGAAAGATTCCAATCAGAAAGGCCAACGTACAAACAGCCAGTAATGCTACTTATGCCTGAGCTAGGCCATAAGAAAATCTGCAGTGTTTCTGCAGGGTGTGGTTAAGCAAGCAAGTGAGACTTGGAAAGAGTGTAACATAAACACCAATTTATCAGGGAAGACTCTGTAACACTATGGCGCAGGCTTTCGGAATACGAAAGAAAAACATTATTATTGCAAAAGATGTGACTCCCGCACACAAAGTAATTAGAGCAGGATAACGAATGATTAAATCTTAAATTACGTGGCACAGACAATAAAAGCAAGTACAGAAGAGCAAGTATACTCATGTGAAATAGTCAAGTTATTGATTTTTAAAAGTAATTTTGAAAATGAAGCGGAGAATTCTTTTCCTCAAATGCTTCCAGAACCATCTCCCTAACATAAGCTGTACAGAATGAAATTTCTATTATATAAAATTCCACAGAAATTAAGACAAAAATGAAATACACAGTTCTAGATAGAATTTTGATTTTAAAAAACCCGACAAGCTTTGTTTCACGGTATGAATAAAATGGAATACCATTAGGAAAACTGCCTCAGGAAGTCAGAACACAATATAAATCAGTCAGATTTTCCATACCTTTCTAGATGCAGGAAATCTTAAAATATCCCTCCATCTGCCTGTGTGTACAGCCCCAGCAGCTTTGGAAGCATTCAAAATATTTCATAAGGTAGAGATTACATGCTTTATCAAATTAAAATAACAGCTTACATATCAACATTATTTATAAATGTCATTTTCAAGAGGGAGAGTATAGATTACAAAAGACATAGGAATTCTTAACGAAGCTAAATGAAAGAAGAGAACCAGAAGAAGATTAACTAAAGGGAATGAGAGAAAACAAGAGGTTTCCTGGCCATTCAGAATTAAAAGGTTTTCATGCTTGTTGAAACGATAATTAGCTACATAGTAGGTTTGCCAGCTTGATGCCGGAAGCTTAGGGGGTGTGGGCTTCAGGGGCTGAAGGCCTGGCAGAGGGAGAAGCAGAGGTGGCCGGTGGCGGCTGCTCGACCCGTCATCATTTCGGTGCCACACGCTTATACAGCTGCTAGGGGCTTCCTGGAGATTCCTGAGAGAAACAGAGGCTCCCAAGAAAGTCCTCAGAGCCAAGCACCTCGGCAGCGCTGGCTGAGACTATGGGCGACAGGCTGGCTGATCTTTAACCTCCTGGCCCTTCCGATGGCTGTGCAACCCCCTCCCCCGCCGACAGTGACTTCCGGTTTTCGACATGGACTCTGTCCAGCACAACGTGGAGGTGACTACGCACAGCCCACACCGCCTCGGTAGGGTGTCCAAACATTACCGGGCCCCGTAACAGAGGACGACTGGCCAAACCCAACAAAGCAGCTCACGGACCTAGGAGAGATTTTGGAGCTACCCTCTCTGGTCTCACACAACATGTTCCAACATAAGGAAAGGGGCTGCAGCATTTTAAGGAGATATTTGGGCCAAAGAAAGTCTTGAAACCTTTTCATAATGAAAATGTATATTAACAGAGCGGGCCCTGCCAAACTAAATATCGGCTGCTTTCAGAGAAAGTAAGTCCTCTGCTGGAGTCTCTTCGAGAAACGACCGAATCGATAGGCTTCCAGAACGTATCTCCTAGGTAAACCATGCCCGCTCTTCGCCTGTCATTCCACCACGCAGGCAAAGGTTTCGCCCTTCTGGGCTGTGTTGTGAAATGCTTGCCGACAGACGGACACTCCATACCCACCCAGCACTGCTGGAGAATGCCCTCATCACCATGTCCTTGCAGATGGTATGATCTTTTTTTCCTCCTTTTAACTAGTAAGATCCCGATAGCATTCTAAAAAAGCTGTTTCTCTTGGCCTTTGAGTTATCTGGCATTCACAATGTTAGTCTTATCTAGGTAAGAAAAACAAACCCCCCAAAACCAGGAAACATGATATTTTTCTTGGTTCTGCTGTGACTTTTCAATCTGGCCAAATATTTATGTTTTCAGTTAAAAAAAGAAATAAAAAAGAAACTGTTAGCTCTGACTCTTTTTCTCGAAGTAGCAACATGTAAAAAACAACAGAAGAAAGTCTGTACATGTGAATAGGTGAACTTGAAAGCAGATATTCATTTGCTTTCTCCTTGGGTCAACATTCGCTGAGACCCACTAGATGCCAGGCCAGTGTAAGGGATCGGGGCTGACCCAGAGACCCCTCGACCTGGTGGGGACGCAAGCTAGTAGGCAGGTGAAGGTTCAGCTCTGCCCATCTTTGGCCCCAAGGGTTTCAAAACCAACACTATTCGTGGATTTTAGAAAAGTAAGACAATATATCTTACATTTACTGTGACCCCCTCCCCACCCCACACCCCAGTACTGCGCAGGGCAGCTTTGTATAAATAAACACAGCAGTAGTGCTGTTGTGAAATGGGGCATCATAAATTGCTTCATGTCAGCTCAGGGAAGGCTTGGCTGCCAAATAAGAGTTGGCACCAATCATGAAATAAACTTTAGGTCTTCAGAGCTTTTTGGATTTGGGAATTGCAGATAAGGGACTGTGGACTTGAAAGAAGGTGTCCTGTGTTCTTGGTGTGCTGCCCAACCCAGACTGGCAGGGGCAGGAGGGGTGCTGGAGAGAAAACGGAAGTCAGCTCCTAAGCGCCAGCAAAATTTTAAAAAGTTATTGAATCACTGTTCCAGGGAGCCGCGAGAGAGGTTGACAAGGAGGCTGCGGTCTGACGGCGAACTCCGAGAGGCCGCTTTTGCGTTCTCTTACGTTATCGTGTGACGAGCAGTCAGATACTTATCGTGCTTGTAACCAAGTTAAGGAGGACAGCGTCATTGTCCGGGCTACTCAACTCCCTTACGGGTCCAATAAAACATGGCGGACAGCACGTCGGAGAACAGTGCCTTCGCCCACCCACCCGACGACAGCTCGCTTGTCTGTTCTGTGGTTCAGGGTTTCCGTGCTTCCTCACGCTGCTTGGCTGGTCTCTCTGGGCCCCGTCAGGCTCTATCCTACCCCACCATAGAGTTATTATCTCATCCTCATGCCTGAACACCTTCGAGAGCTCCCTGCTGGAAAATAAATTACGTCTCTCTCTCTCTGTCTCTCTCTCAGCACATTCTGTAGAGACCGGGACGGCACCCACAACTTGCACGCGACCTTGGGTAGGAGCATAGCACAGGAAGGCTAAGGAAGGTCGCACACTTGATGGGGAAGGACAGGAAGGGCAGACGGGGCGGAAGCCGAAGCTCGGGAGGGTTGTGTGACACAGCAGAAGGCAGGCCAGCCGGGAGCTCACGCCGAAGACGCCCCTCTAGATGCCCCTGGAGCTGAAGCATATGGGAAGCAGACCTGGAAGAGGAGTCGCTTTATCATGGGCCTGACCATGGCAACCTGTGAAATTTTTGTACGGGAAGGGTCTCTCCTAAAGTCTGTGTTCAGTATTCTTCACATTCCTTTTTTTCCAATCTTGCACAAATGCTCTGCACTATTTTTCAAAGCGAACTTTACTAAACAAATGCAAATTCAGGACCTGATCAAGGTATTCATCAACCAATCAGAAATAACCAATGAGGTATTCAGAAAATGACCAGCACACAAGAGACATTTTGAGGTAGTCATGAGAAAATAAAATCGGAGGAATTTGAATCCATATGGTTTTACTATATAGTCTCATCATCTTCTTGGATGTAAAAATATATTTTTTAAAACCCTGGAAGCATATAAAATAGTCCAATAGGAGTACTTTTAAAATATTTAAAAGCTTTAGGCCCTAAAAGTTTAGGGCCTTCTTTGGTTTCCACACTGCGATTTATTTACAAATACAAAGTACAAAATGCCAGCTACTCACTTTTTCTAGCTGGGACAAAGGGCACTGAACGGTAGAACTTCAGAAAGGGCCATTGGAGTTGCACCATGGCTATGCAAACTGGAGGAGCTGGCTAAACACAAACCATGCAAAGTCCGCTTCTCTTCTGGCTTCCTGACTCCAACTCCATCAGGAGGGCAGGGACGGAAGGCCTCTCCTGTCCCTCTGCTGCGTCCTTCTCCTGCTCCCGGGGGGGCTGACGGGCCGCAACTCTGTTAGAGTTCCGTCATGGCCTCTCCTCTCTAAATAAAATGTTCATCGAGTTGGCAATTTGTCTCAGTAACAAATTTTTCTTAAAATCAGTTTCATACGGGACCTAACTTTTCTGAGGTAAAGTTGACAAAAACCCTCGATTGTGAGTAAGCGGGGGCAGTGGCGGTAAAGAGGAATTAAATTCCTTCTTTGTGCAAAAATGGGATTGCGCTCCTAAGATAACCTACTGTTGAAGACTATTGCGGCCCTGCAAGGTAGCTTGAAAAATGAGGGAAATGAGGCTCAGAGGTGGGAGACGCCGTCCCCACAGGGGTCCCTCGTTCCGAGGAGGCGCGACCTGAAGCAGAATCTGGACCCTCAGCGCCTTGCCCAGCGCCTTTCGTCCCGTGTGGGGTAGGAAATGTTTTTCTCGGATGCACTCATCCATGCATTCCTGCAGGCATCCATTCATCCAAACTCAGACAAAATATTCCTATGTGGTTGCAAAGTATAAAAATGTTTAGTACTGACGCCCATAACTTCTCATTGAATGCTTCTTATATTCTAGGCCCTGTACTTTATGCATCAAAAAAGGAGTTATTCCTTCCAGCAAATGAGGAAGCTGGTGGGTAACGAGGTTAGGAACTCTCCCAAGGCCCCGTGTGTGGGCAGGGGCAGGGCTTGGGGTTTGGTGGGCTGAGCCACTGGGGGCGATGCCATAAGCATCCTGTAGCCGCGTTGCATAGCCATTTAAATGTTAAGTGGACACACAGGAGTGGTTCTTCCCTGAGATTAAAAACCAGTTCCCCTGTCCGCTTGGGTCAAAGCATCCTCGCCGTCTGGCAGCCTTTGTGCAGAACCGAACAGCACTGTTCCGTGTTCTGCGTTCACTGCACGTGGCGGGAAACCAGCCACGGGCCTTGCACGGAGCCTGCTTTCCTGATGCCCTAACGCGAGTCGCGCGAATGATGCGCCTTCGACTCCTGTGTCCTAAACATGTTGTGCATCCAGGAGACACTTCAGTACCAAACTGAAATATGCCCACCAGGGAAGGAGAGGAAAACGAAGCCCTGTGTCCTTCGAACACAGAGCTTCAGTTCAAGGCACAGAAGCACGCCGCATTGTTGCCATTTCGTTTCTTCGCCAGGCGCAGTCCCCATGTGTCCTTCGCCTGCCTGGATGCTGCAGCATGGACAGGTCTGGCCAGGAGCTGGTCATACTCCCCTGTCACCTCCAGAGCCTCCAGAAGGACCTCCCCTCTGGCTAATGGGCGGGGCCTTTGAGGCTGTGTTTATTTCTATGCAATAAGTTGGTAGCTGTTGAGGTCCTTGGAAAGGCAAGTTGTTTGGGGGAGAAGGGAAAGGAGTCCTTGAAAAATAAAGATTCGCCGTATTTATAAGTTATAGATTTTATGATTTAGTGTGAGAAGGGGGGGATAATGCAATTATGATCAGTTAAAATAGCAGACTGCATGGACGCATGGCCGAGGAACTTCAGGAAAAAGTGTGCAGAGCTCTCTGACACGGGCTTTCCTCTCCTTCCAAGGTCCCCACCCCCACCCCCAAAATCAGAGGCACCGTGACCTCATTCGTTTCTGAAATGGCTATTTAAAAAAAATAATTCTCACTTGAAACTTTTTACTATATAGTCACATAAAGAAAATTCAGTCATCCACATACGTAAAATATATACACATGGGAAAATAATTTTTTTCTAAAATATTTGTAACAGGTGGCTTGGGAGCAGGCTGACAAAACAAGAGTCTGACTGAATTTTCCCTTTTCACCTAATTGTTTTTGGTCGTGGAATGACAGGCAAAGCTTGGCTGAACACCAATCATTCATTTTCTAAAGCTGTCCTTAAGAATTCCCCCCGCACGGGGCGTGCTAAGATAAAGACGTTCCGACTGACAGGGGAAACGATGCGACCAGTGACAGCACCTTTATTGGAGACGCAGGTTCCTGGGCCTCTGTAAAGTCATCCAGAGGAAAGAAGAGCTGACAGATGGGATGGCACGGAGTTTGTCCGAGACACGGGATTAAAAAGGATCACGGAGCCGAACGAGGGCAAAACAAGAATACGCCGCCGCTTACAACAAATGGAAGTGACAAAAGACAAGGTCACACCTGAGCTAAGACCGCGACGGCCTGTGCTTCCGTCAATCACACCTCGGACTTAAATATGCTCCAGCGAGAGAGCTCTGAGCCAGTGACAGCGTGTGGCGGTGGGAAAAGCGCCTAATCACCGCTTCCTTTCTTTCACGGACGGCAGCCCGCGACGCCGACACCTCGGGGGGAAAACAGCAGATCTGCGAGGGTTTGCCCCGTTCCTCGCCACCGGGCCCTGCATAAGCTCTCATCCTCGTCCGTGCTGGTGCTGGGAGGGCAGTGCCAGCGAATAACAAGCGGTTAGTTACGCTGGGAATTGTCCATTGCTGGTGCCGCAGGACGCGGAACCAGCCAGCCAGGCGCATGAAGTCGCCTGCTGCTGTTGACAGGAAACTGTACAGATCACACCACTGGAACTGAAGGGATCAGGGCGCCTATGTCACAGGCTTTGAGGAGGGGGAAAAAAATTTCTGTGCAATATAAATTAAGGACACTGCAAAAAAAAAAAAAAGAAAGAAAGGAAGGAAGGAAGACATTCAAATACATATGCTTCACACACACAACAAGAACTCTTTGAAACCTAATTAAACAATAATATAAAACCTTATGGTGGCAATTACAGTGCCCTATTTCTCTAGAAGAGAGACAATAAACTATATGTTGGGCCCATGACAACAAAGACAATTGTTCCAAAGATCTGGCCACTAAACACTTTTTTTTTAAAATCCTTGCAATAATTACATCAGCACATGGACCCTGGAAAATTTCTCCTACCGTCAAAGGTCAAAGGACATTTCCTGGTTCACATTTCTAGTACACGCTGTCTTTAGACAACAATAAGTGTGAGACAATAGCTTGGCACGCATTCAATACAGATTAAGAAACGAGAGCTGGGACAAGTCGGCCTGGAGTTCAACGGTCTCAGTGATGACAAGGCGGGTGGGCAGTGCCTGCGGAATGGCGGCCCCAGAGAAGGAGCTTCCAGAAGCCAACAGACAGGTCTCTCATTTTCCCTTTTGATGTTTGTTGACAAGTGAAGAGCTCTTGTGCGGAACATTTACGAGCACACGGACAGCAGTCTAGGCCACGTCCAAATAACAGGGCTTGAAAAAATATATGGCCAAGGCGAAACTGCAATACAGTAAAAGGATGAGTGGGCGGGGCCGCGGCAGTTGTTAGCCAGGGCTGGCTGCTGTGTCCCCTCTGCCACCTCCGCTCCTGCTCTGACAGGCAGGCCAGGGAGGGACAGAGCTCCCTTGTCCCTCCCTGAACTTGGCAACTTCTGCGACTCCTTCTCCTGCCTCTGGGTCTCCTCACCACCGTGAACACCACAAGACGCAGCCTCCCAGCACCGGGCCCCCTGTACTCTTGGTAGCCCCTCTCCCACGTTCTCTGAGGCCCTACTGGCACCCTCCGAACACACTGGCATCAAAACAGCCCATGCCAACTGGAGAACGTGTGGGTCAGGCAGTTCCAATGGCATCTCTCCTCTCTGCTCTTTTGCCACTTGGTCGGGGAGTAGGCGCAGAGGGGGAGCGCGGGGGGCAAACCTGGGACAGGCATCAGGCTCAGGGCTCAGGAGGGGCAGAGGCTGAGAGGTTCCAGAGCCCACGCAGTGGCGGGGTAGAAGGGCAGAGCAGCAGGAAGGGCTGTCTTTCATGCAGCGCCAGGGAGGGCCTGGGACCGAGAGCTGGCAGCCGTCCTCAACCCAGCCTTCTCCTTCCCGGCCACACACAACCCATCAAGTCCTCCTTGTTTTTCCCTCCAAGGGACAAAAGTACTTGCTGGTTCTGCGCCCTCCGAAACAATAACATTTTATTTACTTAAATATTATATAAACAACACATGTCTTTTTTAACATTTCAAAACAATATTGAAACCATACAGAGAAAAAGTAAAAATCATCTCCAACCTTACTCTCCAGAAATAGGAGCAGTTTTAATACTTTGGTGACAAGCCCTGTAGATGTCCCTCTATGTCCGTGCACACAGGGTCTTACAGCAAGGGGGGGCGTGCGATACCAGGCCCTAGGCAACCTTCTGTTTCCACTTCATGGTGGGGCAAGGACAGTTTTGTATTTCCATAAATATAGGCGTACACACTCATTTTTAATGGCTGCATAAGATTCCATCAAGGGGACACACCATAACGTGTTAAGCAAACCTCCCACTGAAGGAAGAACTTTTTTAAGTTGGCTGTTACTGACAGCAGCGGTGCTAGCACTTTGCACATACGGTGTGTGTGCTGTCCTGAGATCTTCATCACGGATCTAATCATGACAGACAGCCCTGGTGGGCTCATTCCTATGTAACGTTATCTTTGGTAAAATGGTGTGTCCATTTTTGATCAGAGTGCTTATTAATTCATAAGACCTCTTTGTGTGTTAGGGATACCAACCCTCCCCTATTTCACATCATTCACATGTCACAAGTTGATTTTGTTTCCAGTTTGTCCCTGGCTTTTCAAACTTAATTTTGTGATTTTCGCATAGCCAGATTTGTCCGTGATTTCTTTTTTGGCCTAGCCCTGCTGATTTAATCTGCGAACATTCCTCCCATTACTGAGTTAGATCAGGTCCTTTCTTGCCTGTCACACAGATAACTACAGCCATCTGAACTAGTCTCCCTGCCAGTCTCCGGGCTCTGCCTCCTGGAAGGCTATACTCCACACAGTTGTCAGAGCGTTCCTTTATAAAATATTTTTATTTTCACTGATTATAGAGAGAGGGAAGAAGGGAGGGGAGAGTGAGAGAGAGAGAAAGAGAGAGAAAGAGACATCTCTTTGTTGTTCCACTTATTTATGCGCAAACTGGTTGATTCTTGGATGTGCCCCGACTGGGGATTGAACCCGCAACCTTGGCATATCCAGACAATGCTCTAGCCAACTGAGCTACCTGGCCAGGGCTCAGAATGTTCTTCTTAAAGTGAAAATCTGGTCAGGTCAGGTTTCGGTCTAAGACTGCCCAGGGCCGTGTGTCCCAAGCTGGGCCGTTCACACAGACCTTCCACGAGCGGATAGCTAACCACAGCAAATAGGCCTGGAGCGTTATTTACTTGTAAAGACTTTTAAAGGGAGAGAAAAGCACGTTTTTATTTTAAGGAAAGCACAAGTACATTATGGAGCAAGGTGGAAAAGTCAAGTGAATTTTTAAGATAAACTAGGTGGCCTTAACTAAGTATCAGAATTCAGGCGGAAATGTTCAACAGGCAGTGGACATGAAGGGCAAGCAGGGAGCGCCCCGCGTTCACCCAAACCCACTGCCTCACCAGCCACTCCTGACGTCAGTTGCGACCACGTGGTTGATTCCTGGCTCATGGGATGTGGGAAGAATTAGGGAGATCAGATGATTTATTGTCCAATTGGGACACCGTTAAGAGTGCAAGAGGACAGTGTTACCTGTCGCACCAGGAATTCTGGTGTAAACTGGGGCATGTGGCCACCGTGGGGAGAAGCGAAGGGGCCCGGGCCTAGCCCTCCCCTCTCACCTCCAGTCTGTCCGCAGATGCGGAAGGTGCTGGAAGAAGACTCCACAACCTGTGTAGAGCCAGGGAGGGATGGCTTCCACTAAACCCTTCTGGGAGTGAGAACAGTACCTGCAACATGCCAAACCGTTGTTGGAGACAGCAGTTCTTACCCTGACTAGGGGTGGGTACAACGTGGGACACAAGGCTCCCCATAGCGTGGCCTCGGCCTGGCTTCTCAGCCTCTCCGTTTGTTACCCTCTGGCTTGAATTTCAGCTCTAGCAAACTGAACTGTTTACTCACATGGTTTAAAATGCCTGTTGATGGCCCTGGTTGGTGCAGCTCAGTGGACCAAGCGCTGGCCTGTGAAAGGACAGGTCGCCGGTTCGATTCCCAGTCAGGGTACATGCCTGGGTTGCACGCAGGTTCCCAATTAGGGGTGTGCAAGAGGCCATCCATCATGTGTCTCTTGCACACTGATCTTTCTCTCCCTTTCTTCCTCCCTTCCCCTCTCTCTAAAAGTAAGTAAATAAAATCTGTAAAACAGTCATTTACAGCTCTGGCCGGGTAGCTCGGTTGGTTTGAGCCTCAGCACGATACACCAAAATTGCGGGCTCAATCCCCGCTTGGGGCACATACAGGAAGCAACCGATGAATGCAAAAATAAGTGCAACAACAAATAGACCTCTCTCTCTCTCTCTCTCTCTCAAAATCAATGAATAAAAAAATTAAGAAGACGAAATATCTGTGCATGGGTCCACCTCTCCCACTGGTCAGGGAGCTCCTTGATGACAAGCATTGAGTCTCAATCACCTTTGAGGCACTGCATATCGGCACAGAGTAGTGTGCTCAAATATCTGCTGAAAAAAGAAATATTTAGCCAAGTAAAAAGCAAATCTTTCAATAGTGGCTATTTCACACCCCAGAGCTAAAACTCTCAGAACCGTATACTGCACGAAGGAGCTTAAGTCTGCAAAGGCATGTACTCCAAGATTTTGGAAAAACAATCTACACGGTTTGTGGCCCTAAAATATGGGTGTAAGAATATTCTCCCTCTTAGCCTTCCATGTTCACTCCTCTCCGCCTCCTGCCCACCCCATAAACAAACACACACACACACACATACACACATTTACTCACTTCCTAGGGGAGCTGTTGACTTAACTAACAACAGCAGAATAACTTCTAAGGAAAAGGAAAAATGAAGATTTTAAGTTCAGATCCTAATGCTGGCCAATAACCCCCACACGAGGTGCCGCGGCTCAGCGTGGGGATTAGCGTCCTGCTTCCGCCGAGGACTGGAGTTGACGTGTGATTGACAATGATGGGCGCTAGAGCATCTTATCAACTCAGGGAAGGCGCTTTGCCTGCACGATTTAATTAACATTAATGGCCGTGAAGCTGCACAGAGAGCATGATGTCCTCTTTGCTCTAGGACGAGGGGCTTTCCCACCTCGTTCTGAAATGCTGCCTGCTCCACGCATGCCCAGATATTCAGCTGAAAATGGAATCACTCAGTCTGTTCCTGTTTCCCCCATCCACACACAAAAGCTGACACATCCTGAGAAGAAGAGAATAGCTGGTGAGGAATGAAGAAGGGGCGGAAGAACAGAGAAAGGAAAAGGGCTACAAATGAAATCTGTCAACCTGCTCCCACAGACAGACACACAACAGCCACAGTACTAATTAACGCAGCTTTGTTTTCATGCCAAATATTAGGGCAACATTAATTCGAGTGAAATCTCGTAATCCATTTCCCAGTTCATTAATTATGCACCAAGGCCAAGTTTTTGTTGGCCTGACATAAGACAGTCCTGCTCCAATGAAGATCTGACACCGCGCATTACACAACAGTCCGGGGCTTTCCTGACTTTTGGGGACGGTATTTGAGAACCTACACAGCTCATTTGCTATACATATTTTTGTTTTCTAATAAGGGTTCTGTGATTATGAACTATCCTTTCAGATGATGACAATTGTTTCTTAACTAATACTTCATCCATTTCCATCACTGGCACGTGAATAAATCCACTGAATTGTACACTTAAAAATAGTTAACTTATCGTGATATATATTTGACCACGATATGAATTACTTGCAAAAGCAAAGAAAAATATCTATAGATTTGTGGAAGAGTTAAGTAATGGGGACACTATAAATGTGAAAAAAAAAAAAGGGAGTTTACCAGTTTTCCAACAGCCTCAGAAGAACTCTGAATGTACTTTCTTTTGTGCAGAGAAAGTATTACGAGATGAACTTCAGAATTTGGACAAGCTCGAATATGCTGTCTGAACAGAGATTTGGGGGGAGTAAGGATGTTCGAGTGGCGTCTCAGCGAGGGTTGACCACACAGCCTTAAGGTTCTCAGCACTGTGCTGGTTCCCTGGAGCCGCCTCTGTCTAACCGCACGCGGTTCCCTGCCGTCATTCCCTGTGTTCCCAGCGCGCTTCTCCATCTGTGAATGCCACCTCTGGATGCCACCTCTCTTTGGACCAAGGGCCGCAGAGGTTAGATGGGCTGGGCCGGGCTGGAGGAGCGAGAAGACAGCGGCGGGCTGCTCCCGCCCGTGGACAGGGGCACTTGGTTGCCGCGAGTTGGTCTCGCTGTGGGCAGTCCTTCAGTTGCGTTATAAAGACTATGGTGCCACATTCTCAGGGGTGCACAGTTAATGTCAACCAAGTCATGACCTTGTCCCAGCCTTTGCCTCAAGATGTACAGTGTGAAATGCTATCAGATCTTATCTTGACACTGGAACGAGAAAAGAATTTTCAGTATCGCACAACTGAATTTACTGCAACAGTTAGTTCTGATCTGAGGCAAAATTCTGATCAGTAAACCAAAGTGAGTTTTGAAACAAGAAAGAAAAAAAAATAAAGAAAAAGATATAGCAAAGGCTCTGTTAAGAATTGTTTAATTCTTCGTCTAATCTTTCACCATGGAAGCGTTGCTAATTGATGTTTTCATTTAAATAAAAATGAGCCATTAATACCCTCCCCGCCCCCCAAAGTTGCACACAACTGGTTGTTAAATCCTTTTTGCCACTTTTCTGTAAGGTTCCTTATTTTGCAGTCTTAATTTTCACCTAGTGTGTTTACTGAGCAGGTTGGCGACCTTGAAGGCTCTTCTCCGCTTGCATGTCTGACCGTGCACATATTTGTCCAGCACCACTTCCCTGGGAAGGGGCTGCACCACCCGTTCAGCCTGCAGGACGCCAAGGAAGGAGGCCTCCGACCTCCTGCGGGCATGCCGTGTGGAGCGAGAGGGAAGGCGTCAGAGATGGTTATCCGAGGGAGAGGCTTCTGCAGATGCACCTCCCACGGCCCAGTGCTCGTCAAAGCCAGGGCCCTAAGGCGGCCAATGAGACCCTTCCAGGAAAGGGGTCCGGGAACAACGTGCAGTAGCAGGTCCAGAGGTGCGGGCTGCATGTTTTAGTGTCTCTTAGCGCCCTGTTCTGATCAGATATAGCAGATAAGGCTTCTGTTATCTGACGATGGGCCCAGGAGGCCTGGGCCACATGACGGTCAAATGCCCGCAGCGCGGGGCGGCCGGCTTCTGCGGAGCAGTTTTAAGTTCTCAAGAAGCTTCACATGAATCATCTCCACTGAGCCTGGAATCAATCCTGTGAGGTAGATGGGGACAGTGTCCACACCGACAGATGAGGATGGGACAGAACAAAGTGACTCCACTGAAGAAAAGGTTCTGGGGTGGGTCTCCACTCACTGAGCCCCGGGGGACTGCCACAGCTCCGTCTAGGTAGAAGGTGGCCTCTCAGCTGGCCTGCAGGTACACAGCGAAGCTGCAGGTGTGCTGCCTGCCTGCCCCCTCACCTGCAGGCCCCCGCACCGGCAGACCCCCTCTCCTGCGCACGCCCTCTCCTGCGGACCCGCTAGTCAGAGAAGCAGCAGTGACAGGAACTGCACTCTAGCTGACAGGTCTTCGTGAACCTTTTGAGATCCCAGCTTCTCACTAAGACTTCCTAGAAGAAAAGCAGTGGGGGAGTAGTGGCCAAGTGTGAAATCTCATTTAAGTTGCCCACTGATAAATCTCCAAATTATTTTTTAATGAAAGATTGTGGAGTGATTTGGGGTATATGACCCTGAAGCAATGGAAAGAGTTTAAGTAAATTTTCGTTTAAAAAACCAAAAAGCTCTCCTTCCAAAGCGAGCTACTGATGTGTGTGAATAAGGCTTCCTAGGAGACACATCTATACAAATAAAACCCAGAGATTTTATTGATGCTGAACCGGTCTCATCCAGCAATAAGCAATAACTGTTCATTAAGAGATGCACATACTAATTGTAAAACAAAACAAAAGCTCCAAAACAAAAACGAGAAAAGTAGAATTTAAACCTGATAGCCTGATTCACCTCCCTGAGATATATTTCTAATGAAATTATATTTACTTCCAAGTCAAATAGTATAACTTTTCTGATCAACAGTTTATTAATAGTAATTGTAACTGTGACTCATTCCAAAAGAGGTTTGGGTTTCATGAAGACAGGAATATTTTTTCATTTTAAGTATCAACTTATATAAATATTTTTGTTGAAGTGAAACATATGAGGGTCACTGACAAAAGATGTCCAAGCACAAGCATGTATTAGAATAAAATTCCACAGGTGCAGTGGATGGGGACATGAGTTTAAAGGGAAAAATAATGTAAATATCTATAAAGGCAGCTTAATGGTTTACTTTTCAAATGGATGGTGGGGTATTACACTGATATGATATTTAGATCACATTAGTTACGATTAAGCACAGTGATATAGCAGTTTCATTTTTAAGGAGAATGCACAACGTGAGGGAAATTACATTCTCTGCAACTATTTCCACTTAAAATGAAAATTTTCAGCTGTAACAATGTGCCAGCAGGGCACACGCTTCTCCCAAATTCGATTAGGCTGTATGTGAACAGGAACGTTGAGAGACCACTACGCTACAGGAATACAGCACTGTGTCTAGTAGTTGCATAGGAAATGCTGTCATTTCTAAAGAAGACAGAAGCTCCCAAACCACAGCAATTCATTACAAAAGCCAACGGAACCTGCGGAGGTATTCGTGTCTCAGCCGGTGCCCACAGCGGCCGTCTGCCTGATTCTTCTATGACTACATCTGAAACCTACTGGTCAGCTCGTCACACAAATCAGGCTGTAGGAAGCTACAGGAAGCTTCCTGTGGGCTATGGGAAGAAATAAGGCGACAGGAAGCTGAAGTAAAACGATCACACGACTTTCCATGATTAGCCACATGTAATACATAATTTTCTTATATATTATAAAGAGACACACACACACGTGATCACACAATCTTGACCCCCATCATAACTCACCGGGCTGCCATGTGGGATCGTATCAGTTTCCCTAATGACTAATCAGGAAGTTACTTACTCCCATGGAATGGTATCTACCTCAATAAAAAAGACAGGCATTGCTCATTAGAACAACAACACATCGCACAGGAAATGACCATCTCGCTGTGTGATTTAATTTATCTTTGGGGCAAAGTGACAATAAACCATCAAAGTTAAAAATGGAACCGATTTTTGATGAAAATTCAGGAGAAGAGTGTTAAAAAACAACTTTGCTGAGGCTCTCAGGACATGGAGTTCTGTTACAAGAGCACTCAGGAAAGTTGCACAGTCCAAACGCAGTGGAACTCCCTGGTGCAAAACACTCAGCTCAGTTATGGGAAAAGCCGGTGTCGTATCGGCCCTGAACAACTGCCCAGCACCAGCATGAAAAGAAGGAAACGTTGCTCTGAGTCGCTTGCCAAGGCTAAAGAAAGTAGAACAGGGGCGGAAGACGGATTGGTTGTAACAGACCAAAAGGATGCATTCTAATTTGTGTTTGCCACTTAAATTTTGAAAGAGGTCATTATCTTCAAACTCAGGGTAAATACGGTTGCATTAGAGAACAACAGAGAGGGGGATAGAGAGAGAGAGAGGGAGAGAGAGAGGAAAAGAGGGAGGGACAAGAGCTTAACAGGTAACTGGGAAATTCATTTTCATTTCAATACATCTTATGGCCCATTAGAGGTGTGTGGAGGCTGTTTTCTTTGTAATTCTTGGCGTTAAGTGTGCAAAGAGTAGGCCTGGGCACTCTCATAGCAAACCAGCAACTGACAAGGTATCTCTTCTGTAATCTTTAATAATTCATTTCAGGCTTTGCTTTTAACAACTTGACTGCTTGAGTATCCAATGGAAGACTTTTAAAGCAAAATTACTTCATAATTGGATACGAGCACTGGCCCTCAACACTTTGGAGTATAATAAATGTTAGGCTCATTGTACGGGAACATTTCAAATGCCACAAAGCTAAAGGGCAGGGGGAGCCGCTCTATGTACCACCATCCAGCTTGCAGGGACCACCAGCTCACGACCGGCCTCGCTTCATCCGAGCTCCACCTGCTTAGTCCACCCAGACTATTTTGAAGCAAATTCAAAATAAGTGGATTTATTTTTGTTTTTAATATGGAACGTTTGAGAGCCTCCCACCCCCCCACATTAGAGTGGTTGCATTTTGAATAATACTCAATTAAGAAAGTCTAGACGTACATGTGGGTTACTGCCCACCCCATCCCTGCCTCTTTGCAGAGACGCTGGCACTCCCCACTGCGGGGTCTGCACCGTGGCCAGAGGCTGTTGGCATAATACAAACAGCTGGAAATGTCACGGAGAATCGTGCATATTTATGAACCCCTTTTACATACACTCTCCCCACAAACGCGGCGCATACTCTGCTTTGTTCCTCACAGATACACTTGTCCCTCCAGGTTGACAAGCAGATTAGGAAAGACAGTATTCGAATTCTTAACAGAATCTTTTTCCCCTGTATCCACCAGGCTAACATTTCTCTACTAAACTATAACACAGGTCGGCCCGCCACTTTCCAAAAGTTGTGAGCCCCAACAGCTGTTTGGGGGTCTTTGTGACAACGACCTGACCTATGCAAAAGAGCCCAGATCCTTGTGGGCTGGGGATCTCCACACGGTACAGCTGGAGAGAGGGCGTGCTTGCTGGCAGCCTCCACCAGCAGCCGCGGAACAAATGAGCAGAGCCTGCGCCCACACTTGGGAACGGCAATTCCACACCAGAGGCCCCACCCGGTGCACCCTGCACATTTCCTTCCTATGAAACAGTACGAGGCAGTGCTGTGAAGCCAGAACTTCTCCTACGTATGAAATTCACTTTCGTAAGAGGAAGAAAGAAAAACTAAAGCCTCCCTTTTCTTTGTATGAGAGGGATGTCTTTAGTTTCCTTGGTAAGGGACACTAAAAAAAATCCTGATTTCTGCTCCGTGCACGCGTGTAGTCCTGATGAATGCTAATGGATTCCCGTATTTCAGTAAGAGTGCACTGCATCTCATGATTGCAAATATCACTCAGAAAGTTTGTAATTGGAATTTGTTGGTATGCATTTCATCCGAATCAATTTTAAGCTCCTAAATTTTTATGTTTAAATGAACAGAATTACCTCCACTAAATCCTATCCAACATTGCTTATATAAAGGGAAAAATTATAGTAGTATTACATTTACACTTTATTAGTGAAAAACAACCATCTCCAATGGACTGTTTTTCCTGGTTTCATGAAATATCCTCTTTGTAATTACAAATTTCTAAAAAAAAGTCATTGTTTGAAGATTCCAATTTTAGCTTTATTTTCCTAAACATATCCATTATGAGGCTGAGCAAATAGAATGAAATCTTGCTTACATAGTACAATGTGTTTCTAAAACTCAGTTCCAATATGAAATAAGACAATCTAGTTTTCAATCAGGGCAATTATTCTCTGCTTCCTGTGTGCCGTATTAATTAGATTATGCCCAAATCCCAGTAGTTTGCATAATTGTATTTAATTTGCCAGAGGGAGATTACAGCATCGGACCTCTACTAAGAGGTAATGCTGTTTAGTCAGCAAAAAACATATCACATTCTAAAAAAACTAAAATGCATTTACAATTTTAGGAGAGTAAAACGTAGTCTGCTTTTCAGAGGCCCAATTTGTTGGTTTTTTTTAAATTTTATTTTATTATGCTGTTACAGTTGTCCTGATTTTTCCCAATTTGCCCCTCTCCACTCGGCACCCCACCCAACCCCTCAGGCGCTCCCCCCACCATTGTTCATGTCCATGGGTTAGGTTCTCTGGCTCCTCCATTTTCTATACTGTACATCACATCCCCAGGCTCTTCTGTAACTACCTATGTGTACTCCTTAATCCCCCTGCCTCTTCACCCATTCCCCCTCACCCTCCCATCTAGCAACCATCGACACGCTCTCTGTATCCACAATTCTGCCTCTGTTCTTCTCGTTTGCTTAGCTTGTTCTTTAGATTCAATTGTTGATAGATTTGTTTTGTTTTGTTTTTTGCCATTTTATTGTTCATAGTTTTTTTTTTCTTAAACAAGTCCCTTTAACATTTCGTATAATAATGGCTTGATGATGATGAACTTTTTTTAGTTTTTTCTTCTCTGGGAAGCTCTTTATCTGCCCGTCGGTTCTAAAGGATAACTTTGCTGAGTAGAGCAATCTCAGCTGTAGGTCCCCCTTTTCATGACTTTGAATATCTCTTGCCAATCCCTTCCAGCCTGCAGTTTCCTTTGAGAAGTCAGCTGACAGTCTTATGGGAACTCCCCTGTAGGTAACTAACTTCTTTTCTCTTGCTGCCTTTAAGATTCTCTCTATCTTTAACCTTTGGCATTTTAATTATGATGTGTCTTGGAGTGATGAGACCTAATTTGAATAGACCTCTCTCACTCCAAATGCACCTGGTTAGATATTTATAATCACGGAATATGGTTAAACAATAGTGAGAAGCTCATTTATTATATCCCCTTCTGGTTTAGTGTCAATTTCTTAAATGTATTTTCTGGTCATTTAGCTAACCTATCATTAAAATATAAAATTTCAGACACTGAACTTTTGTCTGTTACTTCTTTGTATACTGACCTTCAACAAATAGCCAGCCAGATATTTCTCCAGCAAAATGGGTTTATTCAGGAACAACAAAGAATTGCAGTTTGGGACATGTGGTTCAATGGCAAGCCACATGCAAGTCAGGAGAACAAAGGAGAGGAAAGTTCTTTGAAAGAGGAAAGGGGAGTTCAGAGGGGCGCTTGTAAACAGAGAGTCCATTGGAGGAAACTGGGAGCTTTAAGTGCCATCACTTTTCATTGGCTGAGCTGTACTAGCCTTTCATTGGTTGAATGGTTGGGGGATATCCTCCTACTTCCTGCTTCTTCCTTGGGGTAACTGAGGGTGAGTGAGTGGGAGGGCATGAGAGCTCCCCCTACTGGCCCTCCTAACTCTCATTTCCATGAGGGTTCTGTTTATTAATCTTCGCACCGGGGTTCATATGTTTACTCTATATTAATTTTTTTCACTCCTCACCTCCACCCCTCAGAACGCGTGTGCTCTATTAACAAACTTGCTATGTTTAAAAAAGAAAGCAGTGGAGGAGAGCTTTTGGAACATATCTGTAATGGAAGAAAGAAGGTAACAAAAACTGTGCAAGAAGTAAAAAAACTTGCTATACAGGAATTTCAAGATATTCTGATGAAACAACATTCTTCCAAGTTTAATTGGAGGTCACTTTACTCTGGGCCAAAAAGTGCCCAAGCAAACTTTGTGGTCTTTGGTGGTCGGGGACTTTGGCCTACTCAGAACCCCTTGGTATCCCACCAGCACCCCAAAGGTCATGCCAGTTATAAAGAGCTGGGTCTACCCTGGAATTCCAGATTGTAGCAAGTATGGCCCAGTTACAGGTTAGTTCTTGGCTGCTTTGACCCCAGTCTAAGGCAGTAATATATTCAAACATGGCTTATCACTAGAATCACTGAAGGCACCATTGACAAAATACAGACGTCCAGAGAACCAACCCCGATGTCTTAAATTGGGATCTTGGAGGCGGGAGCTGTGATGGAGGCGGGGTGGAGCAAAAGCTGGGAATCAGAATTGTTTAAAAAGTTCCCCAGAGGATTTTTTTTAAAAACAGCATTATTGAGATATAATTTGTATGCCATACAATTCACCCATTTAAAGAATACACTTTGATGATTTTTAGTATATTCGCAGATATGGTCAACCATTTTCAGTGTCAATCTTAGAGCATTTTTATCACCTCAAAGGAAGCCTATATTCTTCAGGTACTCTTCCCCCAACCCCCCTTCAGCTCTAAGAAACCATTTCTGCTTCTAGAGCATTCACTGTTCTGCATTTTCAGAGGAACAGAACCATACGGTTCGCGATCTTTTGCGCCCGGCTTCCTTTCCTCAGCCTGATGAGTTCGCGGGCATCCCAGTTGCAGTACTTCATTCACTACGTGTCCGTACTTCGTTCCTTTTGACGGCCAAATAGTCCATTGTGTGGACATACCCCATTTTGTTTATCCGTTGGTCCACTGATGGACATTTGGGTCCCCAGGACGTCTCATCATTAGCCACGTTTGATAACTATTGATAGAAGGGGATCAAGTGTTGATCTGAGGGCAATTCCGAGCTCTCCTCGCAAAGCGGCCCAGGGCCCGGCACTGCAAGGCGGGGGCGTGGTGGGGGCGGAGCCTGGCGGGAAAGGCAGGGCTTGGGGTGGAATGCTGGCCCCTCACTTCTCAGTCATATGACCTGGGCGGTGTCTTTAATCTTCTCTACCTCCATTTTCTCATTGGAAAAACAGAAACAATGAGTTCTACTTCACAGGCTCGTGAGGCTGCCTCTAGCTGCCCGGCCCACAGCTGCTGAATGCATGACAGCTCTTATTCTTATTGTCGCTGTTGAATTAAACCCAGGCAGCCATTTATACACTGAGTTATAAAGAGGGATGGATTACCTGTATTTCCATCTAGAAAATAAAATAGCATAAAGAAGATTCTCCAAATCATAAAAAAGCAAAAGGACAGATTGGAAACTACAATTCCTTCACTTTTTTGAATTAAAGTCAGAGTAATATATAAGAGTCTACTTTTTCATTTGGAAGATAATAGTTCCTTCCATTTAAGATACTAATCATATCTTCCTTGTTTCACTGCGTTTTCAGAGTCTCCATATTCCTTACGCTCTGTGAATCTTCTGCAAGCTCTGCCCATATAAGTGCACGTGTGTTGATGCACAGATACACGCACACATGTGGACACCCACATCATTAATAGTTAACACTTACTGAACCCTTGGTGCATGCCGGGCAACGCGCTTTATGTTTGTTAACATACCTAACCCTTCCGACAGCCTGACACGGTCTGCTGTGGAAGCTGAAGCCGGGCACAGCAGAGAGCCTTTGCTCTGGCCTGGTCGGGGGCTCAGCTGGCTGGAGTGTCTTCCTGTGCAGCAAAAGCTTGTGAGTTCCATCTCTGGTCAGGGTGACACCCAGGGCTCGACCCCCAGTCGATCCCTGGTCGGGGAGCGTACAGGAGGCGACCGGTCGATGTCGCTCTCTCACATCAGTGTTTCTCTCGCTCTCTCCCTCTCCCCGACTCCCTCCTTCCCTTCCTCTCTCTCTCAAATCAATAAACATTGGGTGAGGATTTAAAGGAGGGGAAAAAAAAGAGGACCTTGCTCTGGATCACAGAGCAAGTGAGTAGCAGAGCCCAGTGACTTGCAATAGCTTCTCCTCAACGTGTTTGTCTTAAGCCACTAAATTTGTGATTAATATTTTTATAGCAGCAATAGAAAAACTAACATTTCACATTACTAAACTTTGGAGTAAAAATAATCCTAATAGACTGTGGAAAACACAAAAATACCATTAAACACTGTGTATTTTTAATTAAATATTAATCTCTTATTGCTATTCTGTGTGGCTCTACTTCATTTTAATCAGCTTACAGGACTATGGGAAGATTTTAACAGTCATGAAACGGGCTCCTCTTTTGCTCTGTTCCCGGGAAGACGGTCACAGAATGCAAGCACGTGCTTTTTCTCTGACGGTTAACTCAAGTTAACCAAACACACAGCCAGCTGTTTGAGAAATACGGCGGAAATAAAAAGAACTAATAAAAAGATATTAAACAGCTACAATGTGCATAGGCTTGGGTAACCACACCGACACACTGATGCCCTTGTTCAAAATGGCAACACAACTAGGAACATCTAAGACAGACGAGGGCACTGAGCGAAGTGAGGAAAGTCAAAGTTTTCAGTACAGATGGAGAAACTGATTTTAAAAGCCACACTTAGGAGCTTCAGAGGGTTGCGTTTCTCACTTCAAACACTGCTGGTTCCTGTCGGTCTTCCTCAGCAGCCCCAGCCCCTCACACGCCTATGGGCTACACCCCATACCGGGAACTCTTAGATCCTATCTATCATTTCGCTGATACAGTGTAATACATATTTTTACCTCGCTGAAAATCTAAGATTAGGCTTAGAGTTCCTTCTATACAGGATTCTCTTGAAATAACATTTGTTGCAACAAAATTTGAACAATCCCATTCATTCGGTTCCATAATACGCGGCCTCTTGTTTAACACAGGTGACATTCAAAACAGGAGTGTCTGTTTTTTAAATAAATATTATATCATGGATTAGATCTCTGCTGGAGCTGATTATCTGGCTGTCGTGTCCACTCTTACTTGCCCAAGGGTGGCCCCTGGACGGCGGCGCCCTCCTCTCCTCTGCCTGTCCTCAGGCAGGAGCGAGCAGGGCAGGTCCACAGGTCCCCGTGTAACCGGGTCAGGTCCCATTCCTGGCCTCCCGGCTGCTCCCACGAGGGCTTAGTGACTTTCTGCCCTCGAACAGGACTCCTCCATCAAAACAGGAAGGAGTTGATACCATCATAAAACTGATTCAGTTATTTGTATTTTAAGCTCCTTTTCTCTCATTGTGGAATGAAAGGATTTATCGACCAAGTGATTTTTTTTTTTTTGGAGGGGGTGGGCAATACAGAGTTAGTGGAAGGGAAACACTGAGTTAGATGGTGACCCTGAAGGCAAACAATGTCAGGGGTGTTAGGACGGCAGAGCGGGGCTCAGGGTGGGGAGTAAGGGAAGGGGTCACGGGCGTGGGAAGGACGAGAAGTGACCAGGTCACCATGTTGGCCACTGCGCACAATAAGCCACGGAGACACTGAGACCACCATTTGCAAGGTTTCCCTGCTCCGCCACCCTGAGAAACTGGGCCTGGGGATGGACAGGAGGGAGTGAGGGGACAGAGCCGACCTGTGTGGCTCTGACTGGTCTCCCGGTTTCCATCGGCTCAGGCTGAAGCACAGGAGGTTAACTCTCCCCTGCTTCCGGGCGACCTCAGGAAGCCAGATCTCATGCCCTGGGGTGAGGTGCTTCACCGGAGCTCGGATGTCAGACGTACCCAGTGACTCTGGGAGCGTGCTGGCTACCTGGCCACGCACAGTGGAGGTCAGCATTCTGGGACAAAGGCTTGGGCTCCAGGCGGCAGAAGCCCTAAGTGGTGCAGGGTAGGCCTGATCACAGAACTTGCACTACAGGCTTTGAGGGAGCTGCTGATGGCCTGGACACAGGGTGGGCAGGGCCAGGGGGCTCCAGCGGGTGGGTTAGCTGTATCTTACATTTTCTCCTATTTCATAAAGATGATAAGTTCTACTAGGGCAGGACTCTGTATTTTCATCTTTGGGTCCTCTAACCTACAGGGTCCGGCAGAAGTAACGCCTGCTTGAGAGTGGTTGGTAGGGTAATAATATGGGTGTAACAACTGATAGTTTTAATTTGAACATTTCACCTAAAATGTCAAACAGGGGGCTTGAGTGTGATATTGTTACGTTACAGAAATACACGCTTATGATTTTGTAATAAAAGATTTTGTAATTAAAAGGCGGCATTATTTGTGCTGGACCCTATATAATGCGACATGCTGTATCTTAGGTGCGTGACCGTAGCATATGCAGCTGGCAGGGGAGGGCAGGGGAGGGCCGTGCAGGACAGGAGACCGGTCAGCAGTTACCACAGAGTGTGCTGACCTGGAGTCCGATCCAAGACAGAGCTTAGGGGTCTCCGTGCCAGGGACACAGCCACAGCATGGATACTGAAACGTCACGTGCAGAGCGCCCTGACTGCATCAGGAACGAGCGGCGGGCGGTGGCCCAGCCAGCAGCTGAGGGGGGACAAGCTCCAGTTCCCAGCAAGGGGTACAGCGCGTTAAAGACCCAGCCAGCTGCACTGGGGTTCAAAACAGGGTTTCCGTCCCAGGCAGGGAACTGGAATAAAAATGGGGACGCCAGGGACCAAGCCCTCCCAACTGGGCTGGGTGAACACGGCAGGTGTTACAGACAGAGGAGACCATCGGCGGTGTTTATATTCATAATAGTCATAATTGGAAGCCAATATTTATTACATGTACTACTTTTCTAAGTCACGTTACCTAATTTTTCCAATAACTCTCTTAGAAGCTATTATTTCCGTTTTTCAGGTGAGGAAATCCAGAGTCAGGAGAGGGAAACCACTTGCCGTGGCCACACCAGCACCGAGTGGAGGGCCGGGGGTCTGACCCCAGGGGGCTGTCTAGCCCAGGCCCGCCCCATGGCCTGCCACTGAGAGTGCTAGTGAAATAAGGCCAAGAACGTTCTCAGCAGAGTCCCAGTCGCGCGGCGGGTCCCGGGGGAACACTGTCCGTGTGGTCACGGATAGGAGTGCTGTGACAGGTGCAGCACTATAAACTGCAGTGGTGGCCATCAGGGCAGCAGCAGAGGCAGGCGCCCAGAGGTTGGGGTCAGCTGATAAGGCCAATCAACCATCCGGGTTCACAGGAGAGGGCGGAGGAGACGGGAACTGTGCTAGGACATGGGGCTGCGCGGCTGGCCGGTGTGGCAGATAATGGGAACCTTGCCCTTTCCTCAAATGGAATGGAAAGGCAACAAAGAATAGGAGTGGGAAGCGTGGACTTTAGAATTACAAAGGCCTGTGTCCTGTTATTTATTAGCGTGAGACCTTGAGGAAGTTACTCAACAGATGTGAGCTTCAAATAACTCGCATCTGCCCCGAGCAGAGGGCCGGGTCTGCTAATCGTTCAGTACAGGTTTGCAGAACTAGCTCCGCCTCATTGTCATGCTTTTCCACTCCAAAAAACCAGCCAAACAAAAACACAAATTCTCCCAGCACACAGCTGTTTTTTAAACTTCTGTATAGCAAGGCAAGTCCATCGCTTGGAGTGTAGCTGTTCTGTCGACTGACGTAACTCGTCACCCACGCCTGCCTGACACTTCAGCAGCCTCCTAAGCTGCGCTCAAAAGCGGCGGCACAACTAGAGAGACATGTGTGATGGGTTGTTTCTGTCATCCGGAGTCCGCACGGCTACAGCGGGCATTCCTGTGTGGGTCATTTATCTGAAGCTGCTTTGATTTGACGAGGAGGTGGAAAATTTGAAGAGCGGGCTTATTCCTCCCTGCCCCCGAAGCAGATCGTGTTGAGAGAGAGAGTCGAGGAGACCTGGCGCTCGCTTGCCAGAGGCTCACACAGGCGGCCTGACCTTTGTTGTTACTCCCACGACCTTCAGGGGCTCTCAGTGCAGTCAAACCACCTTCGCGCACGTACAGGTGCTCTGATAACCACATGGAGAGGCAGTTTCGCCCTCAACGCTTATGCGTGTATTTTCTTGTTGGGGCTCCAAACGCTCTGTTCTGGTCTTGACTCTCTTTGCTCTGTTCAGCTTTCAGATTGCTTCACAATTACTCCAAAAATGCATGTATTTTTAAACTTTGTTTTTTGCTTTTTTTTTTTTGCCTAAGTATACTTTATCTTGTTTTGCAGTGCATTGTATCCATGTTTGCCTTAACAGAAGTAAGAAGGGCCCTGTCCAAGCTGGGAAACACCTCCTGCCAAGCTCTGGGGGAACACGCAGCTATAGACGCTCTCTATTTCTTTTCACCAGGGCTTTCGAGGGGCCAAAAACTGGCACCTCTGGCTGTCCTTAAGAACCAGCTCCTTCCAGCAAGAGGCCACTTGCTTTGGTTAGTTCACACCCCCTTGTATCATGGAGCTCAAAGTAAATGCTTCTGGAGCCCTAAAAAAAGACATCTCAAGAAAGACAGTTTTGAAAAGCCTGAAAAGTATATTCTAATTTTTAAATTGTGGTTGCCATAGACTGAATGTCTGGGCTCCCCAAATTCCCACGTTGCAGCCTAAATGCCCAGCGTGATGGCATTTGGAGGCGGGGCCTTTGGGAGTGGTCAGGAGTTAAGGGTGGAGCCCTCAAGAATCTGGCTGGCGTCCTCCTAGGAAGGGGCAGGAGAGAGATGGTCTTTCTCTCAGCCACATGAGGCTGCAGCAAGAAGGGGGCTGTCCGGTGCCAGAAAGCAGGGCCTCACCAGATACCAGCTCTGCCAGCGCCTTGGCCTCAGGCACCCAGCCTCCAGAACTGTGAGAGATCAATACTTTCTGTGTAAGCTGTCCTGCCTATGGTATTTTGAGGGACCGGCCTGAGATGAATAAGACAGTGGGAAAACACGTAGAATGAACTGCACCAGTTAAGCCATCTCTAAGTGTGCAGTTCAATGACTTTAAGCACATCCCATTGCTGTGCATCAACACAACCCGTCCCTAATAAACTGTTCCATCATCCTCAACCGAAACTCTGTGCCCGTTAAATAATAACGGCCCATTACCTCCTCCCTCAGCCCCTGGTGATCCCCGCTCCGCCTCCTCTCTCTGTGAACTGGACCACTCTCGGAGCTCACAGAAGTGCGGGCATGCGGCATCTGTTCTCTTGTGTCTGGCTTATTCCACTTGGCATAATGCCTTAAGGCTCAGCTCCCTTGCAGTGTGTGTCAGAGTCTCTCTCCTTTATAAGGCTGCATAATATTTCATTATTTTATATATATGTGCATATATGTATATACATGTGTGTACGTATGTGTATATATATATATATATATAGCATATATATGCTATTGTGAATGATGTTGCTGTGAACATGGGTGTACAAATACCCGTCCTAGTTCCTGCTTTTGATTCTTTCGGACGCACACCTAGAAGTAGAATTGCACGGTCATATGGTGCTTCTAGGTTTAATCTTTGAGGAGCTGCCACAGTGTCTGCCACAGTAGTGGCACCATTGCACGAGGGTTCCAATTTCTCTCCTCCGCACCGACAGCTGTCATTTTATTTCATTTTTATAACAGCCGTCATAGTGGGTGTGAACAAAATAAAGCTCCTGGCCTCGATTTCCAAATGCTCTTACAAAAGATTTGGAATTCGTCACTGGCCGTTTTGTAGCAAAAAAATAAAAATTTTATAAGGTTCTTAATATGGTGCCATCTTACTTGAGTAAGTGAATAGTTAAAGCAGGAGGCGGGATAGATAAATAAGAAAAATAGGCCCAAAGAGATACGATAGTGAAATGCACAGAACCTCATACGTAGTGTGATTAACTATACAGAAGACGGGGGGAATACAGGCTCTTTTCTGTTTCAAACACAGGCAGTGGATAGAAGGCAGTGCTATTTACGAAAATAAGAAACGCCGGGTGAGGCGGCTGGTCTGCGCAAAGGGAAGCACAACGAAACGCACTGTGCACATGCCCGGCGTGGAACCGAGCCTAGCAAGCAGGAGGGAGCCGAGGAAGAGGGCGGGGTGTGGGGGTTACTAGCCTTCGGTGATGCCGTGGGCCTCGTCTATGTTAGGCTGAGAAGGGACCACAAAGGATGCACCAGTAGCTGAGGGCGGGCAGAGGAGGAAAAAAAAAGAAGGAATGATTATAGAATTTGGAGAAATGGTCTCATGGAAACCAGGCAAAAAACGATTTAGGTCACTGGGGTCGAAGCTGCAGGCAGACTGGAGAGACCAGTAACGAAAGCCGCCTCCTAGAGATGGACCGGAGGCCTCTGGTAGCAGTCACGGGGCAGTTTCCGAGGGGCGGCCGGGCAGGCGCGTTTAGGGCGAGAAGCAAGCGGAGAAAGCCAACAGAACAGTCTTTCAAGAAGCGACAAAGTGAGCAGAAGGAGAAATTCAGAGTTGCAGCTTGAGAAATGCACTTTTTAGTTTTTTTACGCTGAGATAGCCCCGAGCCTGTTTATGGGCTAAAGGGAAGGAGCTCGAGGAGGCGAAGCAGGTAGCGGCACAGAAAAGCAAAGAGACGGCTGATGGGCACAGGTCTGGAGGGGGCAGGAGGGATGACCCCCAGCACAGGCGGCTGGGCGCTGTCCATCGGGGTGTGGAAGCTGTCTGCGGGGGCCAGGGAGAGGAGGCCGGGGTGCTGCTTGTGCACACGTGTTTGTAGGAGAGGGGGAAGGGCAGGAAGTTCAGAGCATTCATGCTTGATAGAGCCTTTGTGAAACAGGAAGTAAAGTCACCTGCTAAGAGAGGGTGGCATTTTAGAAAATCAATATGGTAGAAGGGTGCAGGTAATATGGAATGAGGGAAGAGTTACAAGGACAAAGAGGCAGCCACCACGTGGTCCAGGCAGGAGGTTATACGGGACTTCGTGGAGAGACAGCCATGGGGTTGGAAAAGGACAATGGGCAGCACTCTCCCTGCCGCCCCGCCCCGCCCCGCCCCGTGTTCTTCTGAGGGTCAGAAGCCTTAATTTTCTTCTGATGAAAACTTCCCGGCTGGCAGTGCCCAGGCCATGGAACAGCCACGGGGCGTGTTTAGAAATATCTAGAGTAGGGCAAAGCAACCCTGGAGCAACAGGGCTCTCCAACAACAAAGTGTTAGCTTACAGAGAGGACTCGCAATACTAAGTCGCCCGCCTGTTCCAAGCTCTGAGGTCAGTGCCTTTGCACACATGCACGCACACACTCTCACGGGGGCACGCGTACACAGAAAGCACGACAGGTGATTTGAGGGGAGCTAGGACGTGGGCACGAGGAAGCCTGACCAAAGACACTAGGCAAGTCAGAAATAAAGACCAAGGTTGCATACGATTCACTTTGCAATGGGGAAAGTGTGCTGTTTTCCGTGTATAAGTCGGTGGCATTGCATTCGCTCTCATTTTTGTATAACCAGCACCGCTCTCCCCATAGCCCATCGTCAGCCCCCGTCGAAGCCCCACACCCACTAAGCAATGATGCCTCGTGACCCCTCCTGCCGGGCCCCAAAAGCTGCCATTCTGCTCTCTGTCCCTGCAAATTCTGCTCTCTGTCCCTGCAAATTTAGAATAGTCAGAATATCACAGAGTTTGAACTAATGATTTTGAAGAAAATGCTCATGTTTACACTTTTGTGTCTGGCTTATTTTATCTGGCTTACTGTCTTCAAGGCTAATCCCCGTCGTACCATGTGTCAAGATTTTATTCCTTTTTAAGGCTGAAAAATATTCCAGTTGTGTGTGTGTGTGTGTGTGTGTGTGTGTTACACCAAGTTTTGTGTATCCATGTATCCATCAAAGGACATTTAGGTTGTGTCCACTTTTTGGTTATTGTGAATAATGTTGCTGTGAACACGTGTGTACAAAAATCTGCTCTAGTCCCTGCTTTCAATTCTTCTGAACATATACCTAGACTTGTAATAGTAACTGGGTGTCCCACTTCCCTTGAAAAAGTAGACGACCTAGTAACCCTACGCCCAGGTTGTAACGCGTCAACAAATGGCTGGAGCCAAGGAAGAGCCCTCTGTAGATGGCGTGGGTGCTTACCACAGCCCCCTCCGCTCCCTGTTGTTAGAGCTAGAATTTAAACTGGGTGTCCATTCATTCATCCACTCCGGGGAAGTCATGGTGTTAAGTATAAGAAGTCGTAACCATTGTCACTGGACAATTTGCTCCAGGCTCTTTGGGAAAAGAACAAAGTAGACAACAGACCTGGCTGACCCTGGTTCGGAGAACTAAGCTGGCTGTAAATTCAGCCTTCCTTAACGGTGTTGAGCAGTTCAGCCTGAAATCTTAGGCTCTACCTGGTCGAGCACCGATCTCTAAGTCGGGGTGGGAATGCTAAGAGGTAGTAAGAAGACGCAGTGTTACGATTCCCATGAAGTCCTGTCATTTGGGATAGGCTTCCCAGAGAAGTGGGTGCACAGGTCCAGCTTCCGGTGGGGGGTAGAGAACACTGACAAGCAAAGCTATTAGGGCTCTAAACGAAGAGGGGGCGGCAGTGGGCGTGACGGTGGTGAGAGGGTGGGGGCCACGAATTCTTCTGGGAGGAAGGGGAGGTTTACAGAGGAGTAGGGTTTAAGCCAGGTCTTGGCGGATGAGGAGGCATTCACTAGGCAGACTGGGAGGGTCTTCCACAGTGAAGGTGGCACGTGACAGTGCACCAACCCTTGAAAGTGCATATCCGAGAGCTGCAAATAATGCATCGTTGCTGATGCACTAGGTAAGTAGGAAGCAATGGAAACAGAACTGCAGAAGGATAGGGGTTGAGGGACAGTGGCAGGTTGGAAGAATGCCAAGCCGTCGGTGATGGCTGCAACGTGGGGTACAATGGGAAAGAACAGCTACCACCCAGGCCGCAAAGACAGCACGGAACAGAGTGTTACGGAGCTGTGGTTTGTAATGTTCTTAGAGGGCACAGTCCCCTTTAAGAGCAGATCATTTCGGAGGACCTACCCCCAGAAATTTACGGAGGGTCACGAATATCCCGAGGCCCACACACTGCTCTCCCAAGGGGCCTCCACTCTCCGTTAAGAACCTCTGCTTTAAAGCGATGCTTCCAAACCTCTGACGTAGAGGTCTGGATAAAAACGATAACCTCTGCTGAGTGCCCTGGAGCCACCAGAAGAAGCTGCTTGAGTTCTAGGCGGTAAACTGAGGCCCTGACTTCTGCTCCCCACCCAGGCAGCCCGGAGGCAGTGGCGACCAACGTGTTGTCACTGTAGTCACCCACCCTGGCGAAGCACGGACACATCGAGGGTTCCTGCTGCTGCCGCAGCCAGGGGGTGGCAGAGTGCGGGGCAGAGGCAGCCAGGTGGGCCGAAAAGCTGCAGGGGTTCCCCGTGTGGCACTGGCGGTGAGGACAGAAAAGGGCGGACTCTGGAGACTTCTAAAGATCAAACCGAAGAAGCTGGTGCCAGTGCCAGCCTCAGAATTTCTACCCTGCAGGAGCTGCGGGGGATCCACGGGGCAAGAAACAGGAGGAGGGCATGCAGAGAACCTCAGAAACGTCTGTGGAGACTGTTCATTGCACAGGTGAAGCCCTAGTGCAGCGAGCAAAATACCCCACTGCGTAATTCACCTGACACTCAGGTGGTTTCAGACAACGTGAGCGAGACAAAAATCAGGTAAGTCTCCTTTTAACTCAGATGTTCAGAAGTTTTTAGCCCAACCCAACAAAAGGCAAATTGAGAAGCAATAGTACTGTATAAAGTGTTTCTGCAAACTTATTCAGAAACCCGATAAATAGGTTTTCATTTTTGGTATTTGATGTCTTTCCAAACAGTGGCTTATAAGAATAAGGGTGTCTTTTTTCCTCCCGTCGTCATCACATTTTAGTTTTATCTGATCAAAAGGGTGGGGTTCAAGAGCCACAGTAACCACGAGGCTGACTGAGAGTTGCTGTGTGAAAGTCACTGAAATGCGCTAGTGTGTGTGCGGACCAACGGGTCACGTTCTACGCCCTTGAACACTGTGCCATAAACATTAATGGTCTAATTACCAGCAAACCCACCAAGCTCCTCTGCTGTGTTATTTTTATTGGTCTCCGCAAAGCTGGCATAGGTGTGATTTTTTGAAAAAAATAAAACCGTTGAGGGCATTTCCTACCTCTTTCCTCTTTTACCCTCTAAAACAGAAGTTGAGAGATTTTTTTGTTTTTTTTTAAAATAAGTGATTGCACGGGTACTTTGAATTTTAAACTGATTTTTTTTTCCTTGACTGGAATCAAAACGTGCTCAGACTTCCTTGAACTGTGGCAGTTGATAAGCCCGGGACCGGCCAGGGGCAGAGGGCAGCTGAGGAAGGGGAGGAGGTGGGGCGACCCACAGCCCTGAGCCCGCTCTGCTACAGCCAGCGCCAGGAGGTAGCACGCGCGTGCACAGCGCGCAGCAAGGCTGTGAGATCACGTTGGCGCCTGGGCACCTTCTCCCTCCCGCCGCCCTCGAGAGGGACACCACGGTGGCTATGGGGAGGAGGCCCGACCCTCAAGACCCCGCGGGGAGGCAGCACTGGCGGGAGAAGGCGCATGGGCCTGTCTCCCAGGGTGAGCCACGCCTGGCCCTCTCAGGAAAGCTGTGCTGAAGCTGGGCTGCTTCTGGGCTGGGGCTTTATGGATTAAAATACTGAGGACATGCCCCGGCTGGTGTAGCTCAGTGAAATGAGCGTTGGCCCGAGAACCAAGGCGTCGCCAGTTTGATTCCCCAGCTGGGGCACATGCCTGGGTGGCCGGCCAGGTCCCCAGTTGGGGGCGTGCAAGAGGTAACCACACATCGATGTTTCTCTCCCTCTCTTTCTCCCTCCCTTCCTCTCTCTCTAAAAATAAATAAATCAATAAAATCTTTTAAAAATAAAAATAAAATAAAATAAAATATTGAGGATAATGTAAGAAGTGTAGTTTTTTTCTTTCATTTTAAAATATAGACCTGGCAATATAGTATGAAACATGTGCAATTTGAGTGATGTCTCTTTCTTGACTATTCAAGAGTTATGCATTTCATGTTTCACCCAGAAGGTCAGGATATCTTACTCTTGTTTTGATATGACAAATACGGTCTTTGGTTAATCCTGGTTAAAATGATCACGTATTAGGCATAAATCCGTGGACAGACTTAGGGAACAGGTGACCAAGAGGGAATCTGAAATATTAATGTAGACTGGGATAACTCTGAAATTTAAATCTGCAAAAAACCCCAAAACTTTCATTCCAATGAACTTTGTCAATCTTCTTTCTCAATACAGCTAAATTTTTAGTTGAAAACAAATAGAAATAGAAGTACATGTTAAGTTTTGGTAGAAACTTTAAAAAATAGAATTGTATGTGTTTCTTACCCGTATATTTGGGAAATAAGTTGTTCTGATTAAGTGAATTTCCTAGTTTACTGAAAACAGGAAAGCTTCCTGTTCTGACCTGTGTAGTGGAAAACGTGGCTGAAACAGGTGAGTTAACCATCTCCCCCGAGCAAGAAGAGGACGATGTCCCCAAGGAAGCCACTCTGGATCTCGGTAAGCCGAGTGATTTACTTTCCCCCTTCATTGGGTCATTCGTTTAACAAACACTTACTGAACACCTACTGTGTGCCGGGTACTGTTCTAAACAAAGGCTCTCCGTGGTGGCCACTCTGCCACAGAAGATGTACAGAGGACAGGGCCCATTGTGTAGAGACTCCAGGTCACACCCTGGAAACTGCTCCTAAGACCGCTATCAACTTGTTCCGTAACACGGCTCCTTTGCCTCAAAGTCTGCAATGTCTTTCCTGTGCGTGCTTGTAAAGCCTGCCTAACTGAAGTATCAGATTAGCCACACTGTCCTGAGGCACAAGACTGTCCACTTGAGCACGGCCGGCAGAACCCACTCGGTACCCAGCCATCCTCCCTGTTGTCACCACAGAAAGGCTGCCCCCTGGCAGCAAAGACAGGCGGGGTGGCAGGGACGGAAGGACGGCAGACTCTGGTGCCAGGCACACCTGGCCGTCGGAGCTGCTCCCTTTAGCCTTCATGCCCTTTTCTAGAAAGTGGAATAATGTCCAACCTCGCGTTATTCGGAAAACTCAAGATAACTCATTCAACAAACATTCACTGAGTGCTTTATCTTGAGAGCAGCACAGGAGAACCCCGGTAGGGCCCCCGATGGCAGGGGTAACATAATTAGGGAGGAGCTTTGGGGGCATCGCCTGGCTGCGCCGTGGAGATGAGCGAGGGGGACCCCAGGCAGGGACGATTATTCAGAAGCAAGTGCGGCCTTCATCAGGGCAGGGACCTGGAGGGTGAGGCGAAGGACGTGGTCGTGGGCATTAAGGAATTACGAAAGTGGCGCCAGCAGGGAGGGACGGCCGGCTGCACATGGGCGGGGCGGTAAGAGTAGAGGGGACAAAGGGGTGACTAGGCCTCTTACTTGGCTATCCGACTGGCTGGGGGTGCTGTGAACTGGATGAGAGAACCCTGTAAAGCAGCGTGTCTGGTGGGAAAGGTGACAGTTCTGTTCCACACGGGACAGTCTGTGTGCCTGCGGATAGCCCAGCGGAGATGACACCGCGTGGGGAGAAGCGCGGGCCGGGGGATAACACAGGGGAGGTCGATGCAGAGTCGACGCTGGAGAACTGGTGGCTGTAACTGCACAGTCGGGCACACCTTTGCTTCCCTCTCTGGTCTAGAAGCATCCGTGGCTCAGGGATCACGAGCTGTCCGCGACAGCGCAGGGTATGCAGGCCTCATGCGGCCCCGCCTCCCCGCTGCGGGCACTCCCTGGAGGACCTACGAGCTCCTGCCTCCTCCTCTCTTCCTCAAGTGCTGTTCTGAAAGATTCAACTGCCTCGCTTTCAGTGGTTTGTGCTCTAGTTTGCTACTATGGTTTCTTAGAACTTCAACTTTGTTCACTTCCCGCCTGTCAGAATGGCCACCATCAAACTGACACACGAGTGCGGGCCTGGGTGTGGAGAAGAGGGGGCCCTCCTGCCCTGGGGGTGGGGATGAAGATCCATCGGCGCGGACCCTGGGGAAAGCAATGTGGAGCTTCCCCAAAAAACTGAAAATGGAACTGCCCGTGACCCAGCGATTCCAGGTTTCTAGGGGCACAGCAAGCGGTGGCACCGTGCCGGGCTGTCCGTTTTCCTTCTGCAGAACTTTGCTGACCCTAACAAGTCGGTGACAAGTGTGGGCCAGGAAGACAGTGATGAGCTGGGGCTGCTCCGTTCTCAGGGAAACAGCTGGGGACCTCCTTGGTAACGCGGGTGCCTGGGTGGTCTCATTTTTAGGGAAACCGCCCCAAAGGGGCCAAACCTCATTCACTGGAAGTGCCTTACTCCTGCCAAAGTACCGTGCACACACTCACAATTTCTTTCAAGTGATCATATGTACACCCTCTTCCTCACGCAGCTGTCTGGTCCTACACACTGAGCTCCTGCGAGGGAAGAACCCCGTCCTCTCGCATTCTCAGCCTCGCTCTGTCAAAAATACCAGCACTGTGAAGGTTCGCCCACTGGCCACTTGCATGAGCCACAACTTTCTGCTGAACAGTTGTTGTAAGAGTGACTGCGGCTTACCACAGCTCCTCGAAGGGGTTTTTTTCTATTATTATACTAAAACCTATTGCCTGAGATGCTTAGAACTGCCTTTTAGAAATATACATATATAAAATGCTTCTCAACTCAGTTACCCTGAAGCTCTTGTTTTCAGTGTGTTAGTACTTCTGCTTCAGACAGGATGCACTGCATTTGAGAAGAAAAAGACAATAAAGGAACTTCCAAAGATTTAGGTCTCTGAAATTTTTTAAAGAGGCAATAGTCACTGCTTTTTTTCCGTAAGAACTCACAACAATTTTCAGTAAATGCTATCAAAAAGGTTCATAATTTTAAGAAAACCTAGTGTTCTGGGCTATGTTGGCTAATAACTGATGGTATTTGAAAATCTTTAGTGAGAAGGAAAAACTAGGAAATTTCACTGCCCTTAGAATATTCTGTGATGAAGAAATAACAGCTGGGCAAGATGATTTCCCACACTTTAGTCTTTATCCTTAGAGTGTACGTGAAAGTGCGCTATTTAATAATTACCCTTTCCTAGTGTCCTTTCTTTATAAACTTTGATCTCTGTAACACGGCAGGGCCTACAGAGCTATCTCCCTGTGAGGAACACGGGGTACGGGTCCCTTGTGCTGAAAAGGAGGTTTAACAAGGTAAGCTTCCCTAACATTCTGCAGCAACCAGGTTATATGGCTTCCATACATCACCTTACCCTTTTTGTTAACATCCGCTGAAATAGAGGGGCCGGTACCCATACCCTCATCTTCTGGCTGGGAAAGGAGCTTCTCTTAAACATACAACTCTTCCCTGTAGATCTGGAAGCCAAACCTCAGTCTTCTGACTTTCCTTGCAGAAACACCTAAGTATAGTAGCTTATACAACCTGCCTTTCTCTTTCCGGAACCTTCTTAGATGACCTCTTGCTTCGTGAGCTCCTGGGTTTTCTCCTCAGCAATGCTACTATTTCCATAACATGGTGATAGGGGTATGACGTCGAGTTAATCATCTGACTTCAGGTGAATCATCAAAGCAAGCCAGTGGAAAATATAGAAAGTAATCTTAATCTTCAGCTTAAAATCTGCAGGGTTAACCACGCAAGAAAACAACCTATCACATTCATTTGGGATCACTGGCTGAAGCCCTCAGGTAACATCACACATCCTGCTGATAAAACCATATTTTAACTATATTTACAACTTAAAAGATACCCAAAATCACCTTGGGAACGACAGCCTGAGCTCGATGCTAGAGAGAGTTACAAATCACAGGGCGCCGAAGGGCAGACATGCAAGCCGACAGGACAAACCTGGATCTCTCCACTCCCCAGTTCACAAAAACAAAACAGGTGAAGTCTAAGGGACACAGCCCAGTGACGGGGACGATGATGACATCAGGGGCTGCTGCTTAGTGACGGCCCTTCATTTCCCAGGTGCTGGACGCCTCACAGAGTGTATCCAATTTAACCCTCGTGACAACCCTGCCAGCCTGCATCACTGTGGAGGCTGCAGTTCAGGGGACATGTGCAGCTTGCCCAAAGTCACGGTGTTCATAAGTGGCAGAGCCAAAGCCAAGGCTGAGGGTGATCTGACTCTGATTATCCTCAACGGCCAAACTGCCTCTCAGTGAAACAGACCTGGAAGGAGACTTCAGTGATACACAGATCTTGACAGAAAGTTTGGTTTCTGGTTATAAGAAATTTAGTATATCCAGATGAATAATGTTTCCTTTTAACAGCAATAAGCACAGGAAACTCTGCTCTATCATACAATTCTGCCAGAGCTCTTCATGTTTCTAACTGCAACTTCACAGCAACTTTTCCTAGTAAGTAATCTGTCCTCCTCCAGACCAGTGTATCATATAAAGATCTAAGGGCAATGTAAAATCGCTTTTGCACGAGAAAAGGGCTCTCGGCTGGAAAAAAGAGAATCATCTGACCCCGCATGCGCAGGAGAAGACGACGGAGCACGTGCTGTCCTCATTCCTGTGGAAGAGCTAACCCAAGCTTCACCGCTGTCGCGCTTCTGAACATTTACATAAACAATAGGTTTGTTATCACTGGTTACAGAATTCAGCAGATGACACCAAAATGTGCACAGACATGATTAAAAAATCTTTGATCTTGTAATCAAAAGAGCACGCAATATTAATTCACTTTGGCAAGCGTGATACATGTACTATCGTTAACACTACTTTTCATCTGAGATTCCCGCGCCGCAATAATTACTCTTCATTAATGAAGGCTTGTTGCCATGTAACTTCACTGTGGCTCTAGGCAATAACCTCCTTTCTAAACAGTGGTTACACTTGGGGTGAAGTTATTTTATAAAACAATCATATTCTTTATATAAAAGAATTATTTTGTATAAAATATGATCCTTTAACAACCACGTTCTTCATAAAATATAAATTTTAGCATCATGGTGTTTGAGTCTGCAAAGCCCCCAGACAGAATTATCACTGAAAGCTGTCCTTCCGCTAGTACTGATTTCGTGAAGCCAAAAAAGAAACAAACTTCCTGAATCTTGGTGCTGTCCCACTCTAATATGGATAACTGTGACACAAAGAAGGATGAGGACAAAAGAAGTGTCATGCTAATTATTCCCAGGAGGACCCCGGGAGCCTTCAGGGAAACATGGGGTCTGAATTAAAGTCTGATGAGCAGGCGGGGCCAGGAGCCCACAGGAGAGGCGGGTGGGGTCGGTGCCAAGGGTGACTCTTCGTCCCGCAACAGCGCAATCAGCGATCAGAGCCCCAGGGAGAACGCAGACTCGGAGAGGACCTCAGATTAAGAGATTACGGGCTGCAAAAGCAGTGGCGAAGTTACCTCTGGAGCCGGTCTGTCTGTCTGTCCCGCTGAGACGTGTCGCAGGCTCCCACAGGCCAGACACCAGGCGTCCCGCAATTTCGCGCTCCCAAGCCGCGTGCCCGTAACAAGTGCTGCGGTCGCGGGGCTGAGAAGGCCTGAGCGCCCCGCTCGCGAACGGTGCTGGGGCTGAGCGGAAACGAGAGGCACCGCAGCGGAGGCAGTTCGGAAAGAGACGGTGACTGGCTGGAGGCGATTCTCAGAGAGACAGCGGAGTAAGATCATTACTCAGTCTACCCAATAAAAGTTTACTGAGCCCTTACTATGCATCCGAAGTGTGGTAGATGATAAATACACAAGCGCGAAGCGATAGACACCTGGTCCTTACTATCAGAGAACTAGCAGTGCCAATTAAGTACAGAGATAAATAATAATGTAGGGAAAGAAAATAACATGCAATAATATTATGTGCATATATATGTAATCATGTGCACACAAAGTTCAAAAACATAAGGGAAGAGGGGGTGCATTTTGTCTGGGAAGAGTGAGGAAAGGCTCCACTGAGCAGATGCCGACCTGGGCAGGACTTCCGAGGATAAATGGCCATTTTCAAGGGAGGAGGTGCAGGAGGGCATCTCGCACAGAGGAATGAACACCTGTAGAGAGAGAGAGAGAGGGAGTGTGTGTGTGTGTGTGTGTGTGAGTATTTGGTTATTTATCACAAAAGCATAAATGGTGAGAGGGAACTGGGAACTCGGGGGAAGTGCGACTGGAGAGCTGGGTGAGGGATAAGAAGAAGTCTTTGATTACGAGCCAAGACCAGGGACTTGATTCTGGGCCTGGGTGGGAGTCAGTGAAGTTCCTAGGCTGCGCAGCAGCCGACAGAACGCCCTTTCCGGGAGGGCAACGAGAAGCATACAGAGGAAAGCCGGGCGAGCGGGTGGGTTGTGGGTGGATGGCAACAGTGAGGAGAGAATGGGGTGGCAAAGAGACTGCTGCAACAGGCTGGATGAAAGACACTGCAGTCCTACTAAGACAGTGATAACAGAAAGAATAGAATAAAAGGAAGAGATAGTCAGGCAATAACACTGGGCAAACTCAGGGCCATGGGTGCGAAGCAGACAGCTCCCTACTTTTATTGAATGAGTGGGTGGAGAATGCGGCACCAAATGGAAGTTTAGTTTGGGATGGGCAGGGCTTGAGGCATCTGTGACATGCCCGGAGTCCCTAGAGGCTTCTACCAGACAGGGAAATATTTACATGCGACTCTGGGGAAGTGTTAGTATTCGAGTTGCACCACGCAGAAGGACGCTGACAATTTTGACCCAGATGTGGAGTACAGGTTAGAGACACGCAGTCATTTAGGGTAAGAGTTGCAGTTTGGGGTTTTTGTGCACTGAGCTTGGTTGCCGGTGGGACAGCCAGGTGGACCTGCCCGTCGGGAGTTTAGAAGTATAATATGGAGTCCTGGGCAGCCTCACAAAGGGTTAGAGCCCCGTATTCACCACCGTGACAGGTCTCCTAATTAACCACAGTTAGGAAAGGCCTTCATGCGTTGTCACAAGGGAAAATACAAATGCAGAACGATACGTAATATGACCCAACTTTTGTATCAAAAATATATACATATAAATAAACACATCTCTGCCTGACCGTAGTACATCCATACGTGTAAATACAAGTACATACACATGCATGCAGAACCATGTGCGGTAGGAGGCAAGACAACTAAGCTTTTACTGGACAGCCCACTGCAGTTTCTGTATAATCACAAAGGACATTCATTGCGTTTGTTTTTCAAAGGTTTTTTAGGGTTATTAAAAAACAATAAGATTGTCGAGCGAGAGTGGAAAGGGGGGAGAGAACGGCACCACAGACGGGCAGTGAGGAGTTCGTGTGCTGTGCGCAGACTGAACACAGAGCCAGAGGGCAGAACGAGGGCTGACAGGGACCCGGGGCTGACAGGCGACGCAGGGTGCCGCACAGCTGGTGTCCAGACTTCCTCTGGGTGGGTGGACTGGTGACCTGAAAGCTGCGAAGGGGGTGGGAGACCGGCAGGCTTGGACGGAGCCATTTCTCGGGGCGGGCCAGGCTGCCTCTGGGGCAGCAGGGGGAGAAAAGGAGGTTGCGGCTGGCTGCGGGGGCGGAAGGGCAGAGTCTCAGGTGCGGGGTGCCGGGGTGGCCTTGTGACCCAAGGCCAGAGGGCAAGTTGTGTTTGGATAAAGGCTGAACACAAAAGGGAGAGGTGGGAGCCCGGCTGCCTCCTCAGAGGTGTTTGTGTTTCCTTTAAATCGGAATTAGTATTGTCTATACCTTTGCCTTGGCTTTCAAAACCAAGTATGCTTCTGTTTGTATCTGATAACGAAGAATCGTGTGGGGGGGGGGTGGGGGCAGTGGGGGCTTTTAAGACGAATTTCTAATCCCAACCTGGCCAGTTTTTCAGACAAAAACAGGAACCGGAAAGTGGCCGGGCAGGCTGTCTGTGATGAGGTGCTGTCTCCTCAGGCTGGATGGCATCTTAGAGCCGTTCAGAATGGCCGTGCGACAGCAAACCGCAACCAGATCCGCTGGCAGTAAGGCGACTCCACCCAGAGGGGGTTCTAAAATACCCTGTAAACAGGGCGACTGCGGGGGCCTCAGGCCTCTTCGGTACGGGAGGTAGACGGTTTGTCTGCAAGTCGTTCACATCTTGCTACGCAAACACACACACCACACACACACACACACACACACACACACACGAGCACACTGAAAACATGCATTTGGTGATTTGTCCAGGGGTTCTGCAAGACGGATTTTAGTCCTTGGACAGTTTCCTTCCTTATCATCCATCAGAAAAGTTTTGAACATTGACATATGGTTAGGAAATGCGTGTTAATTTTAAATGCTAAATGCTGACAGCCTAAAAAAAAGTGGGGGGGGGGGACCTGTAGGGTATACTCCCCAGGGGAGGCGGTACAGCAGGAAAACAAAGAATTCATTCTAAATCTCACGAGACACGATTTCAAGATTGCCCGTGAAGCTAAATTTAGATCACTTACCGTCTGGGATTATACATAGTGCTGGTAGGAGGTTGGCTGTATTTACCACAAAGTTCTTCTGTTGAATGTCCCCCTTCGCAGCCTTGAATTACAGAACTTCACAGGGTACAAGCTGTTGCCACAGCTCTTCCGGTGTGCCTGTAACTACAGGAAAATGTCCCCCTACAATGAAGGCTGTAAACTTCCTGACCTAGCCTGACATACGGCTGGAGTTTGGGGTGTGCTATTATACAGGGATATAAGCTTGGCAACGCTCCAGAGCGGGGCAGGTTATGGGAGGCCCCGCATGGGCTAGTGGACTCGTGGGGCCTTTGTCAGGCACTAGATGTCCCCTTGAACAGCGCACCCCTTTCTGCTGTCACTCCTGGGCCAGTGCAGGTTTCCATTGACACATTTATGTTACTATGTTACAATAATCACTCGTGGAGCTCTCTCTCCTCCCGGATTATGGGCCCTCTGAGAAGCAGGGAGAACGCCTTTGCTCTAAATCTTTTCACCCCAGGTCCTAGCACAGGGATGGCATGGAGTGCGTACCCAGAGGAGTCTGAATGGAAGCATGCAAGCACGTGTGCCCACGTGTGGCATGTGTACGCAAAGCTGCGAACAGAGGCCAGAAAACAAGAGATGCTTTCAGACGGAATTGTCAGGGCTACACTCCAAACTGTCTCCCAAGATTTGCTTTGCTTGGCCTTCTTGAAATTAGGCTGATATTCATTTTGGTATTGCCTCAAAAGACCCCTATCTTCAGGCCTGACCCCCAAAACAATGTGGGCCGTGAAGGCCAACACTGAGATGGCCCAGGGGTCCGGAGCTCAGGCAGGTGTAGTCGCCCGGGGTGGTGGCAGGGACACTGAGGTTCACGATCGAATGGCCCCAAACCATTGCGAGGCCTATGAGGCAAGTCCTAGGCTAAAACCCGGTGCGGAAGGCTGGTTGTATTCTAGGTGGAGGCAGTGAGGGGACGGCAAGAGAGCAGAGGGCCCAGGACTCGGGGTGCCACGGGCATGGCAGCTGTGGGGATGTTCCCCAAATGAGCGCCCCGCGGATCCGAGCAGTGGGAGCGGACACCCAACACACAGAGCTCACAGAGTCCTGGTCCCCAGTGGGGCTGCCTGCACTGGTGAGGGGCGCCTTCCTCCCGTGGGCCCCAGCAGGTCCACCCTTCACGTCCAGCCTGGGCACCCAGGGAAACGGCGTTGCCCCTGACCAGTGGGGGCACCCAGTGGAGGCTCCAAGGTACCTAAGTAGACTTCAGATTGGCTGTTGGTTGCCTAACACCGATCTTCCATCGCCAGCCTTGTTATTTCCAATAATTTAAATGCTTTTGAAATTTTACTCAACATAATCATTATGTATAAACAATGGCAATGTTATGAATTCCTCTGCAATCTGTGTGTGTGTATATATGCGTTTCGTTTTTGTTTTTGTTCTTTTTGCCTTACTGCACTCGGACCCGGGCTGAATACGAGGGCGATGGAGCCCGTCTCCGCCACGGCCCGGATCTCGGAGACGAAGCTCCGAGTGCGTCTCCTTCGAGCGCGGTGGCTGCCTGCCACGTGCTTCTTCGTGGAGACTCATCAGGTTAATGCACTTCCTTTCTATTCCTAGTTGGCTAAGATTGACTGCTTTACAGTAAAAGAATGCTAAATTTCATCACATGCTTCTCCTGCATCTACTGAGATACTCATGTTTTCTCCCATAGTTTTCCTTTCTTTCTTATAATTTTCATTTCTCATAATACTCTTGCATTGTGGTGACAAGGTTATGCTCGCCTCATGAGACAAAATGACTCACTTTGGATTCTCTGGAACAGCTTGTGTCGGCATTCATTCACCTCTTCCTTAAACCCCTGAATCGGTTCACTGTGAACCTATCTGTGCCTGGACTGTTCTTTGTGGAGAAGGTTTTGAATATGGATTCATGTTCTATAATAGTTATAAAACTATTCAGATATTTCTTTTTTTACTTTTAATATATTATATTTTCCTAGAAATTTGCCCATTCCATGTAAACTTATCCAAAAGAACCAACTTTGGGAGTGATTGCTAAAGGTATGGGTTTCTTTTTTGGGTTGACAAAAATATTCTGAAACTAAATATTGGTATGGCCGTTCAACTCTGTGAATATACTAAAAACCACTGAATTGTACATACTAAATGGGTGAATTTTAAGCAAGTGAATTATATATTATAAAGTTGTTATTTTAAAAATATATAAACAAAATAACATGACCTATATAACCAGTATAAGTGTCAGTGAAGTTTATAATATTTGCCTACATGAAGGCTTCCAGTAATATTGTTTATCTCAGTTTCCGCACATTATAAAGTTAACATCGCATAGCTATCGACAAATTAACCACATTAATGGCATTGCCGGGAAGGTAAGAATCATTAATATACAACTTCTTTAGAACCTTCCAGTTTTGAATACCAATTAATAGTCTTCCGAGCACAGCACTGGTACAGGCTCTATCCATCGAGATCAAACCATCTAAGGAAAGTAGGTCACAGACAAAAGTCCAGTGCAGTCTGGGCACTAGATGATGCAAAGTTTTTTTTTTCCTTCACATAATCATGATGTTCAAATCATTCTATGGTGCTGACCTTTCAGTCAGTGGGTAGTCTTTTATTACTTGGTAGCTGCTGAGCCTAGAGTCAACATTTTGGAAGCTAAAGAATGCCCATCTTCTTTCAAAATCTTGCGGCTTAGTAAAAGCTGAGCCCAGCTAAAAACTCCTGCCAAAGTTTAGTTATTTCACTCATACGAACCAAACAGCAAACAGAATACAGTTGGCAGAGGAAGAAAAACTGGGGAATACATTTCTTTTCTAGCATGTTGAACAAATTAAAAACACATTAAATGTATTAGAACATTTAAAAAGAAATTACGATGAAGCATATTATAGTTTTAAGAAATTATAGGTCAGATTTTCCTGTTTCTCAAAATATGTTAGTCTTTCTTTCTTCTCTATAGATACAAATTTATTTTACTTTTTATTTGAATTTATTGGGGTGACATTGCTTAATAAAATTCTATAGGTTTCAGGTGTACAGTTCTGTGATATATCATCTGTATATTGTATTATGTGCTCATCACCCCAAGTCAAGTTATAGATAAAAATTTTAATCAAATTAGAAAATTTTAAATTTAAAAATTCAAATGACAGAATATCTGTTCTATCTACAGGCTACAAATAAGATACATTCCCTCATTCTTAAAGGTGCATAACCCATAAATTTAAAAGGGGAAAACATTGTCCATGGTTCTAATTCAATACTTTTTGCAAATGTCTGTGTGTGTCCTTTTCTATTTTGGGGTTGTGGGGGGTAGGGCATAAGAATAAAGTCAAGCATAGTTTCCTCTCTAACAGAAGCAATTATTTATTTACGTGAGCAATATATATAGTGTTCAAGTTATTTTTTTAATAAATTGCCAGTTTTGTTAAGGTCTTTATCACCTTTCTATCACATCCAAAGTTTGTTTCTTAACAAAAAATTCTAGAAACATAAAATACCAAGAGTCTGTTAGAGGTGCATATAAAAGAACCCTTAAGAAAGATAATTCGAAGTCTTGTCTCTTAACTCTGAGCTACTGTACTCGACTCTTCGCTGAGGAATATGTAGCTTCCATAGAGCGATTTGTTTGATACGGTGGAAACCGTCTATTTTGTACATGAGACACACCACCCCCCGATGGTCTCCAAGGACCATGGGTTCTCAGTGCTTGAACCCCTGCGCCTGTGAGAAAGGGAAGAAAGTGCAAATGATTCGAGGTGCAGGTGCACATCGAGGAATGGAAACTAACACGACAAGGGCAGTTTTAGAAGCCCTACTCCACGGGCTTTAAAGACCCTTTGCTGTGAGGGGTTAACACACTGTGAGAAAACAGAAGTGTGAGAAACGGTTTATTAGCTATTCACTCTCGGACCTCAGGGCATCTAGGTCTTCATGCATTTAATGATACATAAAAAACTTGAAAATCATACCCAAAAGAAAATCCTTGTGACTCATATAACCGATGCAGGATTTATATGTCTTTTTAAAAAATAATGACTACAAATTAGTGAGGAAACTTAAATCAATAAGATAATGAGTTTGGGGTGTAACAAGCAATTCACCAAAGAAGTAAAAATAAATAAGAAGCATATGAAAGAATGTTGAACTTCAACTAAAACATCTAAGTTAGAATAAATACGATATTTATTCCAATCAGATTAGAAAAATCAAAAAGGTCGATACCAACAACTGTTGAATAGGTGTGGGGAATGGAGAAATGAGCCCTCTGTTAAATTGGTGGTGGAAGTATACCCTTGCACAGACTTTTGGAGAGTAGCGTAGCTTTCCCTATTAAAATCTGAAGAGTATATACCCCATTAGCTAGTGACCCCACTCCTGCTGACCTACCCTGTAGACAGGGTTACATGAGAATGCAGAAATAAAGTGGAGGGTGGTTGTTACAGCTCTGCAGCAACAGCGGACACTGAGGAGCAGTGTAAATACCTACTGAAGAGTGAACAGAGGGTTTCCAGGGTCCTGGCAATGTCCTTTGTCCCATCCCAAGCAGCGAATGTAAGGAAGTCCCCCAGGTATATGTGAGTTTATGTGTATAACTGTACGTGCTTTTACATGCTGCTGAATTTTCACAAAAAAACAAAATGAAAAGGAAGGAAAGAAGATAAATCTATATGAATCAATACAGTAAGATGCAAGTAATATATTAAGAAAAAAACAATCGACTATAAAAGACCCTACGAACGGCATAACCCATTTTATGAGGAAGTGCTGTGTGCGCTGAGGGACGCGTCGCCGCGCTTTAGCCAGCCTCCGGAGAGAGGGACTGTGACGAAGCTTAAGGAGGAATGGTCGGAGAGATTTCAGACCTTTTCTAAAATCTAGTTCTGTTATATAAGGAAAGAGTAGAATGTGTGTCACAGGATAAGTGATATATAACGGTACAGAGAAGGGAGAAACTGTTGGCACATGAAATAACTGCAGGGATTTTTATGCCCAACATGGTACCCAAACTAGGTCTGCAAGGCAGTGAATGAACCGAGGAGTCATAAAGGAGGGTGCTTTACTTCCGTTTTTGACAGGTAGAATAAGTATAATTGTGATATTGGGATATCACTTAATCTACTTCTTAGGACTGCTGAAAGAAGTCACCATAATCATGGAAGAAGTTTTGAAAAAATATCTCACTCTCGTCAGCAGGAAGATTGCTAGTCTCTTTGAACCGGTCCTGTGATAACATCCGAAGACCCTGCCCCTTCGCCTTAATCCAGGGCCAGTGCAGGGCCAGAACTCCTCCCCGTGCAGCTCTTGTGCACTAATTACTAGGGTTAGTTACGGCTTCTCCGGCTTTAGTCAGACAAGCCCAGACAAAGGCACAGACCGACTGAGTACTGGCTATCACATATAATTTTACTAATAGGAAGTGTAGAGGTCGCCGATTGGTTCAAGGTTCTCGAGCAACATTCAGGGCTTCTGACTTGCATGTCGAAGTCCCACTACACTAGGTCCCAGGCATGGGGATGGGAAAGCCAGAGGCTAGGAACGGGGACCTTCAGATGAATGGTGGGATGTAGAAAAAGAGCTGGGGGCTATCGTTCCTTAAAATGTAAATGTTTGTACCGAGAAAAGTCATTTACATAAAATTCTTCATGTTATGGAAGGGAACGAGAAAGTTGCATAAGAACTGATGATTAAGGAAAGTCCAAATTAGAGACTTTAATGAAACTACAAGGAAGTGGTTTAAAAATATTTCTGTTAAAAAATAGTAGAACAATGAATTTTATTATCTTTAAGAAGCTCCCTGGGCTGTGTGTCCACCCAGAAATCTTCGATAAATACTAAATTTACAGAGTCTTAAAGGGACTCCCACCCTCCCCGCTACCTTGCAGGGCGGGGGGAGAGTGGTATACATTGTCTCGAGGGAAAGAGAGTGCACGACAGGGTGGGCGGCACATATTAGCACCAAAAGACTGAGAACTTGCCTCAAAATAAATGCCTGGAAGAAATCCAAACTTTCAGTCATCAACATGCAGTCCCTAATCCACACAAGCAAAAAGAAACAAAATACACACTAAGCAGACAAATTAAAAAGAGACCTCCCCAAAATGGCTTCTTTTCAAAATGGGTTGGAGAAAAGGTCAAAGTGAGCACATCCTTACGTAAAAATTATCCTTCTGATGATCTCGGGCCACAGCAAAAGAAGCGCGGGGGAGTAACCTAGACAATCAGAGAGGACACAGAGGGAAAATTGCTCCCCAAGCTTGTCCATACTGGGGTTGAAACCGAGTGATGGTGAAATGTGAGTGCACCGGGCCTTGATCCTAAATGCAAAGTGCGCACTCAAAATTCCAACATCAGCTGGCTAGGGCACCAATCAGCCATCGAGTGTTTCTGCATGTGGATTCTCCAATCCGGCTTGTGTGTGTCAGGCAAGGAATGGACTGCTTGAGCCCTTGAGGACTGGAAATGCTGCCTCATTATCCACTCGCTAGGCCAAGAAGATAGGTAACAGCTACTACCACCGTCTCCTTGAACCCAGAGAGGGCTTCGGGTCAGGCGTATTCTCTGTCGACACTTCTGGTAGCCCCCCTTCCCCGAGGAAGAGGGAAGCACTGTCTTACTTTAATGAACGGTAAGCTCCTCGATGCTCATGCTCTCCCCTCAATTACGCACACGTCGGGGTGGAAGGACACCCTGTGGCAACCTTGGTTAATAAGACATAACATAGTATAATTCATGATGAGGCTTAAAAAGGTTGGTGGGCAAGAGGATAAAGGGCGCAGAGAGCCAGAGCCCAGGAAGCTGGCCTCCTGCCTCGCTCTGACGCCTTGTGCAGGCGACACCCTGAGGGCCTGGCTTCCGAGCCTCCGTGGAAAGCGGCTGGGAGGAGCTAGAGGAGACGGACCTCTGGAAACGAGCGCGCGGCTTCTGTCTTACCGCCCCCGGCGAATGACCTGCTCCTGAATGAACGGTCTCACCACGTGCCCTGGGCCCAGGGTCTGAGGAGAACCTGCTGCGGCCTCACTTTCCTCATCTACTAATAGGCAGTAATGCTGTCTTTAGTAAAATGCTATCGGTTGGCACTGGTTATTTGTGGCACGTAACAAGCTTACAGTGACTTTCTTAGCAATTTCAGATTCAATAGCAGTATTAGGTAAGGTTAGGGTTAGTAGCCAATGAGAGAAGCAACAGCTTAGTAAAGACAGAAGGTTAATCTTAACTCACAGAAATGAACTCACAGGGACATGGTTCAGGGCTGGCACAGTGGCCCAGGCTGGCAGCAACCAGGGTCCTCTTGCCTGGATGTCTGTCCTGCAGGGATCCCCCCACAGCCCAGCACGGCAGCACCGCATCCCAGAAGAGAAGAGCCGGAAAGTCAGAGGCCAAGAGGGAGGGCACAGCGCCCCCTCCAGGGGAGCGGTCCTGACCTCTCCACAAAGCGTCCCCAGCGGCGTGCTCGCCACAGGCCGTGCCCACCTGCAGGCCAGAAGGAGAGTGTGCCCCAAGGAGGGTCGCCAACCGGAGACCGGGCCACCACGGGAACCACTGGGGATAACGAGCAGTGTCTGCCATTCATCATTCAATTTATAGGATTATTTTAGTTCAGAAACTTAGAATGGGCTAAGAAATATGCCGTGTTTGTTTGTTTGTCCGTTTGTTTGTAGGTTCCACATATAAGCAAACCCATACGGGATTCGTCTTTCCCTGATGAATTCGTCTGACTTGTGTCACTTAGCACAATGCCCTCTAGGTCTATCCATGTTGTCATAAATGCAGGTTAGTTGCTCAGACAACCTGAAACTGGTTTGTGAAAGTACTTTCTAAATTGCACTTTCATGGCGTTGAACAGGACAATGACGTCAGGTCTGTGTTTTAAAAGTTTGAAGGATGGGCTGAATCTTAAGAGAATGCTGAACACACCCATCTAATTAATGGTCAGCGGGCCAGGAACCGTGGCACCGGTCCTTTCAGTGACCCATCTTCACACTCTCTCAAGCATGACGAAAAGTCATGGGCTCTGACTGCATCCTTGAGGACCCTGATAACTTATTATTGAAGAATACCAGATGCCACTATTTGGCTTTAGGTTGCCATGTACTTGGTGAGTGATGTTAACTATAGTATCAACTAAAACTCAAAGGCCATTAAGTTATTAGTTACTTAGTTAATACAACTAAAAGTCTTCCTGAAAAAGTAACCTAAGATTAAGACTTCAAGAGTAAGAAAGGGTTGGTCAGCCCTGGCTGGTGTGGCTCAGTGGCTTGAGCACTGGCCTGTGAACCTAAAGGTCACCAGTTCAATTCCCAGTCGGGGCACATGCCTGGGTTGTGGGCCAGGTCCCCAGCAGGGGGTTTGCAAGAGGCAACTACATATTGATGTTTCCCTCCCTCTCTTTCTTCCTCCCTTCCTCTCTCTCTAAAAATAAATAAATCTTTAAAAAAGAAAGAAAGAATTGGTCATTAAAGAGAGAAACAAGTTGGGGAGGGAGAAATTTCCAGGCAGAAACAACATTACATGGGAAGAAAAAGCTAGGCCAACTGAAGAAAGTTATGTGAGTGAAGAATGGTGGGAGATGAGACTGAGAGGCAGGCAGGCTGAGCCAGAAGGAGGATTTGTAAGCCCCATGGGCTGCGGGTTCCCCTATAAGGGCCCTGGGAGGTCAGTGAAGGGCTCTGAGCAAGTGGCAGTACACTCGGGTCACAGCCACGGGAGAGAAAGGTCTCTCTAGGCACCGCTGGGAAAC